>CM032881.1:38380186-38435389 GCA_019176425.1 Megalops atlanticus
CAAGCGGTTCCTCTGGGGGGTAAAGATGTTGCCACCATGGCTGAAGAGCCATTCGAAAGGTGTGCACATTTCTGAAGTTGAAGTTTTGATGGCGATGTTGCCAGGAATAGAAGGTTGTTTTGGAGGGACTGCTGCTGCTTGAACCTTGCATCTTGACTGAACACCATTCTGTTTTCCTGCCACAAAGTGGAGGATTTGTCTAAGAAACCCCGTAGGCCCATATTAGACATGCTTTTCATGAGTTAATAGCATTGGTTATCGTGAAAAATTTTAAAATTGAAAATTTAAAAAGACGTAATCAAAAATGTAATCAAGTAATCCTTGACAATGTAATTATAATCTAATTCCACATTTTTTAAATGAAATCTGGGCTGATTATAGTTACTTATTTTTTGTAATCTGATTATGTAATCCCGATTACATGTAATCCGTTACTACCCAACCCTGCGTGCTATTTGAGTGTATGTTAGTGTGCCGTCTCCCTCCCCTCTCTGTGTCTGACGTTGTGAGCTTTGAATGTGTTTACATGACTTAGAGCAAAGAATGAACTGGGAGCTTATTTCGGCTCATAATTCAAAAACTGTTCATCACAGCTTAGTTATAATGTGCACAAGTGTTCCTCTATTTTGATGTATAATTTATGAGTGTAGAGCCAGAACTGGCGGAGATACGACTGTTTAAGAAGCGTATTTTTCAAACATTGAAGTGAAATACTCCCGGCAGAATTGACGGAGATACGGCTGTTTAAAAAAACATATGTGGAAGCAAGTTTCAAACCCTGGTCTCTGCTCAGCTAAAATTAGAGCGTTTTTTAATATCGTTAAAACTATAAAACTATGAATTTATAAAAATACAAGCACACCAATGGTGAAGAAACCGGTCGATTTGGCATTGGTTTAGTGTCTGTAGAGTAAATGGTTTAGGCTGCATTAAAGCTAGAAGAATAAATAATAGTAACAATAATAACTAGATTTGTGTACATTTCCTGAAGAAAATGCAATGTGTGGTTGCCTATTTGCGTTGTTAGGTACATGTGAATTTCAGATACACAGCAGTTTAAAAATACGTGTTTCTAAAACGCAGAAGTGAAGTCCTGAGTATTTTTTGTGTATTGGGGTTGTCGTCTCCCTCTCCCTTCAAACACGGAAGTGAAATACTTCCGCAATTTTTTCCGCTGTCTTGCCTACACAGTTATGAATAGGGTTAAAATTTGAGTGATTTGTTTTTTAAACCATCATCACAGCGCTGAACTGAAGAATTGTGAGAATCTGCACAAGTGTACCTTTATTTTGATACAAAATTTATGTGTGTAGAGCCAGAATTTGTGCATTGGGCTTACCGTCTCCCTCTCCCCCTCTTTTCAAACACGGAAGTGAAATACACGCTCTGTCTCTCACGGTGGAGCCTGACACACAGCAGTAAGTTCACACCAAGTCTCTCTGATTGGCTCTTCAGGCAACCACACTAATAAGGAACACAAGAATAGTAGTGTTCTTATAATATCCCAAAACTGAATACTCTGGAATACTCTGACAAGAGTAGCCGACTTGTAATACATAACTTTACACCTCTATGTCGTAATACTGTAGTTTGTAATGAACTTATTCATTAAATTGTTGGTTACGTCTTAAAGCAAGATCTAAATCCATTTATATTGAAAAAACGTACAGATAGAGCACTAGCCCAAAAAGATCAATTGTATCTGTACACAACAAAATGGAAGTGAAAAACAACAGTGTAAAAAGTGTAAAGTATATTTTCCATTTTTTAAGCAGGAAAATCAAATATAAACTTTTTTTTCTTTCACAGGATTTTTTTCTTTCTATTTAGTGAAGGGTATCAATAACTTTATATAACTTTTGTCAGTACTTTGCCCCCCTAGCTGTTGTTTTTGTGTTTCTCCCTGTCTGTCAGTGTCGTCCATGTGCTTTTGTTTACAGATCCCATGTGTTCCTGCCCTGTCCTCGCCCCCACCTGATTTCCTGATCGTCTTCACCTGCCTGCCTGCCCACCTGCATTTCATCTCCTCGTTAACCCAGCCTTTATATACCCTGCTTGTCTCTGTCTTGTTGCCAGCTTGTCTCAGTATTTGTCTGTTTCGTAACTGCCTGATTTCTCATTATGCTGATCCTGCTCTGACTTCTACCTGACATCCGATTTTGTCCCTGCCCGCTGCCCTGCCTTGGTTGCCTGTTCTGCCTGCCTGCCCGGTTTGACCCAGCCTGCTCCTGTTTTTGATTCCTGCTCCTCGGTTATTCTGTCTCGGACTGCCTCTCTGATTTTTTGACCCTGCCTGTTCTGCCATTACGTACCTGCCCTCCGACTTCCCCTTCAATAAAGCATCTTGGTACCCGAGTACGCCTGGTCTGCATTTGAGTCCGTGCCTGTGCCCTGACAACTTTACCTCCATCACTCTTTTTTTTTTTCATGAGCTGGTCATTTAATTCACCACCCAATACTCCTTGCCATGTCTTACTCAATTAATTCTTGTTCCATATGTGCTTATATAAGTGATTTTCATCCATCAACTGTAACAGGTATCTAGAGACAGAAACAAAAGCAGACAAACACAAGGTGGCCAGATTTTGGCGTCACCTGCAGGTTGTGCAGAGGAAGAGAAATCTCATGCAGAGGTCGTGCACATGCCTGTCTCTCCCTGAACATTAAATAAATAACCATAAACTTTCCTCTTACTGAACAATAAATTAAACAAGCCTCCACCTGCATTGTAAGGAAACAAGCCCAAATCTTTCCTGACATGCATTTGCGAAGAATCCACCCAAACATATCCATTGCATTCCCCTTTTTTTCTGTTCTGTCCTCTGTCTCTGTGACATAGACAGTTTCATTGTCCCAGTTTAGTGTGAATGGTATGGCCTACATTTCATTGATAGTTGCTCAAAAACATGCACACTCCCGTAGAGGCTTGTTCTGCAGGCTCTGGTGTAAAAAAAAATAAAACAGAAAGGAAATTCAAGTTGATTTTTGTCTTTCCAGGTTCCTGTGAGGCAGTTGTCACTGGAATTTGTGCTCTGCTCTGAATGAATCGGGCCTCAGAGGCCACAGACACAAATGTAGGAACAGTGACCCGTGGCCTGAACAGTAGTGTAATTGTGATTGGTTAAAGAGTAAAGATTGCTTGCTCATGTTCTTTTTTCCAACATAATTCAATTTCCTCATTAACAGTTAGGTGTAACAAAAAGGGCTGGACAGGTTCTTGAGGTAGTTCATCACTAATGAAAGCAGTTCTGAGATGACTATCTGAATGTAACTGGATTATGCTAATTACTCCTGTCTGCCAAAGCAATTTGCAGTTTAAAGTCATTAAAAACAAGCATATAATCATCTGTGTTGTGATGGTAATTAGGGCTGTATTATGTTAACTGTTCATTCTCATCATTAGCTGTTCATTCTCATCATTAGTTGCTCATTCTATGCATGTCAGCTTTGGGAGCTGTGTGAGTTTGTGTCTACAGTGGCTTCTGCTTCACCTTCTCCTCTCCCAGCCCCTACTTTTCAATACTGAGCTTTTGTGAATGCCATAGCAGCCCTTGCACCAGCCCCTCCACCTGCTCTTTCCGGAGTGGCAGGGCCTCAATGACTCTGAGTGGAGTCCCAAGTTTTCCCAGATGCCAATCAAAACAGATTGTGATGATGACAGCAGACCTGTGGTAGATGTCCCAATAGGAGGCCATCAGGACAAGGGGTTTGTTGATACAGGGGATACTGTCAGTGGTGTCAGCATAGCACTGACTCATACCTGGAAACATCATTGTTGTGCCAAGCAACTTCCCTACTGTCAATAACACTTCTGTTTTTGTCCCCTTTTTCCTTTTATACAGGTAATGGGCCCCTCGGAGGCACAAGCACCAGGCTGAGGTAAGTTCTACAGATCTTTAACACACAGGTTAAACGGCGTACACACAGGGTAAGGCAGGCAGACTATTCACACTGCACACCACAGGCGGCAATACTGGACCAGCTGTAGGCATCCAGTCCACCTGGCCCAGGTTCGTATACCACAAGATATGAGTAACAAAAGCAAACAATTAGTACCACAACAATCAACCACAGAAAACAAAGAAAAAGAAAAATAAATTTGAGTGGTACTACACAATGTGAGCCAGGCTAAAAATAAACCAATAACCAACCCCATACACCCTATGTAGCACACCACACTTCAGATAGCTCAGTACACTTTGAGTAGCACAACACAGCAAAAGTAACAGCCCACTGAAGGCAGCAGCGAGTTCAGACAGTCAAGATGAAGGAAAAGTAAATACATGCACATGCACTGTCAATCTTTCTAGGTTACAGAAACACCTCGTGCACTGCTGGGCAATTCACTTGGTGGAAAGAGGGGAGTCGCCTACCCACAGTCTAGCCCAAGGCTGCCCCCAACAGCACGCACACCGTCCAACACGGCAGACAAAAGGAAAATAGAAAATAACACCGTTGGTCGGCGGATACATATGCATCACAGCCGCAACCCAAAGTTCCTGGAGCAACCTGGCCACAGTCACAGGAGCAGTCCGGTTGCCAGTGAATCAACATCAGTCAGCTCGCTTCTTCCAGTGACCATTGCCGCTCTTCCCCTTCTCCTCCAGCCGGGACCACAAGCCTCCGCAACTCTGGCTAGACGGGAAGAACATCCTTCAACACACTGGGAGGCCGAACGCTGGCTCATTCATACGAGGTATACTTAATATAAAGTAGCCTACTTTCTTTCGCCGGCGTGTAGACACGCATCTTTAACCCCGCAATGCTGTCTCCACTGCTTCAGCTCAGCGACGCGGTCCTGATGACGACCATTAACTCTCGGGGCAGCTGGGAAGCGTAGTCTCGGACCTCTCTCTTGCCCCTCGCCTCCGTTACTCTGTATAAAAAGGTCTTCCCTCCAATCGCTTCAGGTTTTCAATTATCTATGTAAATCAGTCCACCAATTTATATCACCAAACACAGTTCCTGCCTCATTACCACCGGCGAAAGTACACGTAATACAACACACAGTTCACATACATACAATATAAAAAAACACGTTTTATCACATAGGGATGTGACATCATCACACACTGAAATTACACGATTTTGGGTCTGATGAAGCATCAAGTTCAGTAGCAGTTGCATCACCCCAATTGAATATTTCTACTGGCAGTGATAGGTTTGAGGACAAAATGTGGTTTTGCAAAAATTCTAAGGGATCCATTCTAGTGTCTGATTTCAAAGTCCCAGAGAAAGTTGTGTTTGTTAAAGTTTTGAATAGGGAGCTAGCCCCTAAGAAACAGTATTGGTACCCACAAGAGGCACAACCATACATTTGTTCAGCTATGGAGTCTGTACTGGAACGGGGAAATACTGAAAAGTGTCAATCACCCTGTAGTGACCTTACTTTGCCTGTGAGCAAGCAAGACAGCTCTTTGCAATTCACAATGGATTACAGAGCACTGAATAGAGGTATGACTTCTGTCACCCTAGATATAGGTAGCCTCTATATCTAGTGTATTATCTGTCCTATTGTGAATAGCCGAGTTTTACGCTGTATGTGACTATCAAAATGATTTCTGGTTGATCTTCACTTGCCTGAATTCACAGCATAAGTTGGCATTCATGTTTGATAATGTCCAGCACACAGGGAGGAGCCCCCCACTAGGGTGGTTGAACTCTCCCATGTATTCTCACAGATTTTTGGCAATAATCCTGAGACCTTTTTCTAAGCTTTCAGCCCAGAACATTACTTTCTCTTGGATGGGTTTCTTCTGTTGCTTGCACAAGGGGGGCTAAAGTTGAAACGAAAGAATCTGCAAGTGATGAGAAGACAAGTGACCTTTGTAGGGACTCGTCAGGTGGATGGGCTCCTAATTCACACAAGGTGCAACTTGTTTGGAGACTGCCCATTCCCAACCAGAGCAAAGTGTTTTGCTTTTGATCTGAGAATCAATGCAACTGGTATCTCTATTCACAAATTATGACATGGTATTGTGAGTGTGCCTCTTATCTGTTGGAGTTCGGCAAAATCTGGGACTGTGATGACCTGAGAGGTGATATGACCAGT
The DNA here is from genome assembly GCA_019176425.1 of Megalops atlanticus. Taxonomy (NCBI): domain Eukaryota; kingdom Metazoa; phylum Chordata; class Actinopteri; order Elopiformes; family Megalopidae; genus Megalops; species Megalops atlanticus. The sequence continues at coordinate 38,386,239 of CM032881.1, forward strand.
GTGCCTGTTCCCTGTTTTCATAATTAGTCAGCACCACATTCCTGTCCTCATGGGGAAATGTCCAGAAAATATATTGTTTTTGTTTAAGTTCTGAAGCCTCATCTCAAGGTTTTATAAAGCCAAAGAGTAATTTGATTTATTGAATGGAAGGGCGTTGAGGCCTCAGCAGACTAATCCCTGATGTTTAATCTGTTATTGGGTGCTATTTGTTTTTGTGAAATTTGTACACTGTGTTTCTATGATGTGATTGTACTATGTGAGTCTCTTTAACTGTGAAGAAATTTTGTCTTATTTTGTTAGTGCTTTGTCCCATGCTTTTCCCTCAACTTTATGCTTTCATCTATGCTTTTTATTTCACCACTCAAAGCCCCTGCTATCCAGGTAGGAAAGACGTATTGAATGGAATTCTCTGAATGAAACAAAACAAGATCATTCCCAAAAAATCATTTGCTTACACATGAAATATTCTTACATTCCCTTTAGCACAATGAAGCAGCATATGCTCAAAGAAGCGGTTGCAAATTCAGGTTGGGACTTGTAAGTTTAGCTCAGCAATAGCAAACATTTGCAGTGTGTGCGGTTTTTCCCCTCAGGTATATCGCTGTCTGTCCATGCACCCCTCCCCCGATTTGCCTATCTGCATTGGCATTGTACAGTCATTAGCAGGGCTTCTCTGTGAATGTGCCCCTTTCTCCTCACCTCATCACTCTGTCAGCAGCACAATGCCCCCTCCCAGATGGGGTGGGGGCCCAGGGGCATGTCTCCTCCTCGCAGGTAAGGTCCTTACATTATACAGCATTGCCAGGCTGCTAGTCTGGAAGACGCGACCCTAGGAATTTTTTTTGCAGTGGTGTGTGCTGACGACCTGCCCTCCCACAGTTTGTTTCCTGTTGCTTGGCTGAGATCACAACAAACCAGCAGCCCAGTGGGGCGGACTGTCTCTCACTTACTCTCTGCCTGCAGGTGAAGGTGGGAAAGGTAAGTCTGCTCTGTATGTCACCAGGAGCAAGGCTGGAGGAGGGAGCTCCACTGTGCAGGATAGAGGCTTGTGGGCACAGTGGAGAGGGTGGGTGTGTGCAGAGGTTGAAAGTCTGCTCTTTTCATCTCACCTGCTTTCACTCTGCAGTCAGCCGAGAGGGAGGAAACGCACTTCTCTGAGGGAAACAAATGCCTGATACCGCTTTTTTTTTTTGGGTTTTGTGTTTCATCAGAGGAGTGTCACTTTATTTAGAAAAAGAAAAGAAAGAAGGTGAGTAGCTGAAGATTGAAAAGAAAGGTTGGAAAGATTGCTGGCAGCTTTGTAAAATGTCTCTAAAATGTCTGCCTTTCTCAAGTCAGCAGCTTACAAAAAGTTTAATTAACTTGTTGGCCATGGACACAAAATCTTTTTTTTTTCAGTGTTAGTCTGAAAGCCAAAGAAGAGCTAACCAGACTTTACTAGCAACATGCTCAAAGACCTTTTATTTATCTCCTGACTTATTATACCTTCCGGTGAATGAAGTCTAGATTGAAAGGGTTACAAATACACTGCATAACTCCTGCTTGGTAAATACTGGCTCTGTTGTGAAACTGAACAAACTGGGGCTGAATGGCTTTGAGATTTTAAAGTGTGTTGGCTTAGTTTTCTGCAATCGTTTCTTTAGATGCATTTTTAATTGGATTTGATGTGTTTATGTGTCTATGTTTCTGGAGCTTTTCAGCCTGGCATTTTAAAAGCACACTGGAGCATGTGATGGGATTCTGTGAAAGGGGTGGTGCCAGCAGTGTCTCTTTAAATCCTGTGCAGCTCTTTGGCAGGACAAGAACTGCACAGTGCCCCTGCCTTTTTGGAATGCTTTGCCCTCATGCTGCTGTGTTTTATCATTAATACTGTTTTGTTTTTTGTTTTTTTTTTTCAAAATTCTCCAGTATTTGTGGATTTTTTGTGGTTGCTGTGAAGGATGAGGAAAGGTACAGCTATACCTGTACAGAATGTTCCAGAGGGAGGGCTGGCAGGGTGGGAGTCTGTCTGTTCTGCGTCTGACCTCCGAGGTCTCAGAAGGTTGTGTTTAAACTCCTTTCATCTTTACAACAGGCCTTCTAATATGTAGCAGGTAAACATCAGCAGCTCCCGTTGTCTGTAGGGTGTAGGACTGGATTTCCAGAACAGTGTGACTTACTCGTTCCCCTCTTAAACACTTTAGATTCAAAAGTTTGATATTTGAAACTGCTTAGACTGCGGTCAGATAGTCGCCCACATCGACAGGTGCAAAGGTGAGATCATATAGGTGTTACATTCACCTGATAAGCTGCTTTTTGTTTGGTTCTTCCACAAAGGGTTCTGGCCTTCCCCTTTTCACAGCAGGCAGAGCTGTTGATTCTGGGCTGTGTTCACAGAGGGCATTGTCTGACTGGTGCTCTAGGTGCTGTTCTCTGACTGGTTTGTACCTGTCCCAGTGGAGTCCCAGCCCTGCCTCATTGTCATCCTCAGGAGCAGAGCCTGCTTTTCCCACACTTCTGATTGGCCATCAAAGATAACAGATTCTCTCTCTACCAACTTTATTTATTTTTTTGTTCATTTTCGGTGTGTGTCTGTGCGTGTGGGAGTGATGTTCAACTTTAACATTAAGGCTCTCCCCTCAGCCTCCTCCCTCCTACTGTCCATGAGTAAAACCCAGTACCAGACAGAAGCCACTTTTATTCATATCATGGCTGAGGTGGGTGCGTTAGTCACATAATTGTGTACGGGTTACAGATTATCAACTTCCAAGCCATTTCTACAAAAGCCATTGCACAACTGGGGAACTTTGAAATCTTATGAACAATACTGCATTACATTGCTGTCTGTAAGGATATAAAAGTGCTGAATGGTTTGAATATAAAATTGGGTGTGCTGTGATCCGGTAGGTTACCATGGTTCAGGACGCACGTGTGATGGGCTGGATAGTGATCTTTGACCTTTTACCTGTGCTTAAATTACCCCCACGGGGTATGAACAGAATAGAACTAGACTCCAAGCTGTGGATGAATGGCCATGTTGTTGGCGGGAGCCTGGGCCCTGGATACGGAGGGGTCAGGCTTCAGGTGTCACTGCGGTGGTGATTGCACAGCTGCTGGGCTGACACAGTTGTGTGTCCAAGCCAGAAGTGGTTCCCTGGCTAGGTCCATGAGTGCTGTGAAGCCCAGCAGGCTGAAATTGCCCAACAATATAACAAAAACATGTTTGAGCAATCACACAGCAGGAGGAAAGCTACATGCTTGACTGTAATGGAATGAAGCTACATGTTTATAAACTCTGTGGAAAACACTCCTCGGTGTAGAAGTTCTGTGATTGGCTGAGGGGTAGACCTGGTTGCAGAGCTGGCCCCACTTTGGCATCTTTTTTTGTGATTCAGTGGTAGTGCCCTGACCTCATCAATATTAATATGACAGCCTGGATCTACTCCCTCCCAAATGACCCTCTTTATCTGTAAATGCCCTTGTTGTTTTTTTTTTTTGGCTATCCTGCTCTCTTTCAGGTCCAGGGTCCTGGCTCCACTCAGTGTAGCAGTCTTAAGAGAGGAGATATCACAGAGGGCACAACTGAGCGTATCTCATAGAAACATGAAATTATCGCAGCTAGGACAACTTGGGAAGAGGAACCGTGATGCATTTGCAGTGATTTGAAATCACCTAAAGACACATATCAACAATACATTTTGTTTGTATAATTCAATTCATATGACACTTTCTTGGCCCTTATTGTGCATCAGACAATAATCAACAACAAAACAAAAACAAGAAACAAACAAAACAAAATGGCAAAAGTGAAATGATACAGAACTGTGTGGCAGTATAAAGGCATGTAAAAATGTGCAAGTGTCATGGCCACATCAGTGTAATCAACACAGCATACAGCAACAAGTGCAGTATATTAATACTACCAACACGGAGACACAATACCTTATTATATATTACAGCAGGGGTAGTGAATTCATTTATAGAATGAAAGCCATTTTATATGAATAAAATGCTTTTTAAAAGCATTGACATTGCTACTACCTGCAATGTCAAGAGAGAGGTTGTGCAGAAGCTGGGGAGAGACAGTGGCAAATTCTTTGTCTGCAATTGAACAATGCTTGAAATCAGATGACACTAGCAGAATCAAGCTGGTAGATCTAAGGTTGCAAGTGGGAGCATAGCGCATTACTAGCTCCCACAGATACGTGGTAGCCAGATCATTAAGGGTTTTATAGAAGGAAAATCCATCAGATGTGATAGGACTGTGTTGTATGTAAGACAAGTATGACCTAATGAAATATGTTATAACTGCTTAGGGTACTAGTGGAAGATATCATATGAGCTATTTGTCTCTGAGGGGATGATAACCTAATTTGGGAGTTATTGAGGAAAAAAGATGAAAATTTGTCCTTTGCCCCTCAGTCCTGTTCTAGGAAGCAGAGATATATTTTAAGAGCAAATCCACTTTATCTATTTTACTGGACTAGAATCAAACTAACAATATGCTGCTGCAGACTATAATCAGCGTTAACAGGATTCCAGCCACAGGTTTCTCAACATCAGTTTACTTTTTGTGAGAACAGGTTTTGCAGAGCCCGGGAAATGAGCGAGAGGGCTTTATTCATGTGATGAAGTGCAAACATTTGTAGTATGGAAATACACGCCCATACGTGTACTAGTGGTGCAGAGGTATGTTTGCTCTGTACTCAAAATCTACAGGTCTTGCATTTTGTTTCAGCTCAGGAGTAGTGTGGGCCAGTGTTTCGTAAGCTGTGCTTGAAAGGTAGCAGGTTCAGCGACACCAGGCTGGGCTACAGCAAGCAGATTAGCCTGAATTACCTCTGTAAATATCTGTCTGTTGTAGTTGATAACAGAAACTGTAAACTGTGTAAATCGCCTCTGTGTAGCATAGAATTCTGTGTTGCTGTGTCTACATCTATACTGTAATGATCATAATATTGCAAAATGAAAAATTGTGTTAAGTGACTAGCCACTGTTACTTGTCGCCATGTACTACAACACTATGTACTACAACAAAATCTGCACTGCACTCCCATTTTATAAAAGGAGTTCCAGTCACAGATTAAACTGTTGTGGAGGGAAGAATATGATTATAATATAAAAGCATCGTGACAGGAATATAATTTTCAGTCTAGAGTGCAATGAGTTGGATGCTGTATTTTGGACTTGGAGGCCTTGCTGGTGACGCACCTTCTAGGAACACACTTCCTAGGAACACACTTAACTGCTTTCCTACCTTTGAATGTAATACTTGTGACCAAGGCATGTTTGGCATTTATGCACTTCATGACCATGAGGCCAAACGGGTTGTCCTCTGGACCAGTTTCAGGAAGATGTTGCAGATGGTTGGCGAGTGGTTCTGGTGGGATCGCATTTGGCTCCCTTCCAATCTGACCTGGTCTGACCTGGAAGACCAAGAAGGCCGTGTCTACGCCAAAGTGTCTGATCTCTACATCACCGTGCCTTGTTCCATTGCCTTCCTCGTAATCAGATATCTGTTTGAATGGTGAGCTAAAGATGTGCATATGCAATACCATACTAAAGGCATTGTGTATTTACATCAAATTACCCAGAAAAATGGATGCATAGCGTTGGTATTTAATCAGCTGTGTATTTAATAAAGCAGTTAAATAATTACATTCATTTGTTTTTTTGTTGATCCAAACTGTTATACTCAGCTCCCTTAAGTTAGGACTCCTGGGGTAAGCAATTGGCTCCTAGCCAGATTATGAGGGTCACATGAGTGTTAGATGAGATAGGTGTTGTGATTCTGAGGAATCCACCATGGCTGCTGATGTACATGTCTTCACCAATCTGGTTGTCTCTAGGCTGATTGCCACACCTGTCGCGGCCTCGTTTGGGATCAGGGACAGAGTTCAGCGGAGGGCTATTGAAAGCCCTGTCCTGGAGAAGTATTTCTGCTCTTGCTGCAGAAACCCAACACAGGTATGCCCCCCCTCCCACATCAATCACAGTTCAACCACAGATACACCCCAGGCCAGCCACAGTTCAACCCTCTTCCCATGTTGATCAGTTGTTGATCAATTGATGGGGTGATGAAGACCTCCCCATTTTAACACCACTGGACATCTACCTCTTTTCATTCAAAACAAACCCTGGCATAATCACCTTTTTTCTTCAGTGTCCCCTGACTATCCATACATACCAAAACATTCATGTTGATTGTCTGGTTCATAGACATATCAGAAGAAAAGTGATCTCACTGTTGATGTTTTATGGGCAAAATAGCATTGCTCCATAGCTGGCATAGTTGAGATAAAATAACATTTTCTTTCTGATCTTCAAGCATGTAGCAGTGGGAATGCTGATAAGCAGCAGGTACGTGTGTGCGTGTGTGTGGCATTTGTGTGTCGTTTGTGTATGTGTGCACGTGTGTTTGTGTGTGTGTATACGCTGGTGTGTACTCCAATAGTGTGCTCTTTCACCAATGCTTATTGGATGTTTTTCTCTCAGTCCGATATCGATGGGCTGTCGAAAAAATGTGGATGGACCAGTAGGCAGGTAGAACGCTGGTTTCGTCAAAGGAGGAACCAGGACAGACCGGGACTTCTGAAGAAGTTCAGGGAGGCCAGGTGTGGGAACAATTTAATTTCTGGATCCAAAGTTTGGAATTTAAATCATGCAAAATCAGAAGATTGCATTCACTTTTTTTTAAATGATTTGGTCAGAATCCACATCTACCATAAATTACTTCACATGTCATACATTTGTACATCTTGACATTTACTGTGGCAAGTCAGGTTAAGTACAGCAATTCCTCCCTTTTGGATTTGATCCTCTGATGTTCTGTTTGTGTAATCACTGCACTACACTGCCTGGATGTTTCAGATTTAAGCCAGGTGGTCACTTATAGGAGTATATTTGTGATTAGCTGTCTGTTTTCCCTGCAGTTGGAGATTTGTCTTCTATTTGTTGGTGTTCATTGGTGGATTCATAGCACTGTATGATGTAAGTATCCATTCATGTTGATTCAATATTTAGTGTCATTTTATAGTAGATTAATTCTCCTTGGTGCCCCTTTCAATTCAAAGTCTCAGTCACTCAGAATAATGGAGAAACAGTCAGAATAATCAAGACTCAGTCAGCACAATAGTCAGTCAGACTGCCAAGTCTCAGTCAGTCAGTATAAGATTCAGTCAATCAGGATAAGAACACTCACTGTCTGTTAGCAGAAACTTCAGGATATTAGGAAAGCGCTCATTGCACAGTCAAGCCATGGAGATAATCACTTTGAATGACTTCACATCTAAGTTGCACAATAAGCACTTGAGCACACGGGCACATGGCAGAGTGTGTGTTGTTTTGAACCTGTGTGTAATACTCCTTCTCACCTGCGCAAGGTGACTCTCCCCACCTACAACTTGTCAGTTAAGTTTTCAGAAATTTTCCAGCAGGCTCCCTCAGTGAGAGTCCACTCCCATGTTGAGCAGCGTCTCAACTTGTCCTTGTGGGATTTTGCTCTGTGACATTTCATTGCTTTTTTTCTCTATGAGCATGCGGCAGCAAGTCCTCAGCAGTGCCAAAGGGGACAGCTGTGTCTCTGAATGAGCTCTGTCTCCATGGGAGATACTGGGGGCCCTGAGAACCAGCATTACGAGACCAAACCCCAAATTCAGAGCGGGGGGTGGGGTTGCATGGGCTTGTTTCCTGTCAAACCATACAAACTATACTCAGAAGCTGTCCTCCACTGGACAGCTACTTCATGAAAAAGTGATGTAATTTATGTCAGTATACAATAAAACAATCAAAAATTCCAAAATATCATGTATTGAATATATCACAAAAATATGTGAATATTGACCTTGAAAATACAATGTTTGCATTGAATAAACATTAGTTGATATGTGGGAATTACATATATATATTAATTTATATATTCTGCATTTGTATAATGATGTCTGTGACAGGATCAAGAACAGAGATGTGTTGTTGTATGTTGGCATGCATTGCAGCATTGTAGTTTTCACATTTCTGTGTGTGCTGGTCTGCCAGCAGTGCTGCCAGGGAATGTTTCCAGTCTTTGGCCATGGCAAGTGTAACAGCAGAAGTGAATCGATTAGTACAGATATGCTGGCCTGTGGCTGTCAGGTGTGGAAGGGATATGTATATGTTCTGATCCATTGGATGGTGAGATCGTATCATAGAGGAACCATTGAGGGGTTTGTAATAGTTCTCAGATTTAATGGTAGTGGCTGATGTTCCTGTGTTGCATTGTCTGTTCTGCAGAAGCCCTGGTTCTATGACACCCAGGAGGTGTTTGCCAGCTTTCCAAAACAGGTGAGTATGCTGGATGCTCATGTGTATGCTGACTACTCAGGTGTGTATACCCCCTGTGTAAGTGTGTATGTCTTCTGCCTGCAGAGTCAGTGTCTCTGATTTTGTCCAACTCTTGGTTCTGTGCAGTCTCTACTGAACTCCCAGTACTGGTATTACATCACAGAGATGAGCTTCTATGGGTCTCTGCTCTTCAGTGTCACGTTTGATGTCAGAAGGAAGGTGAGTATCACAGTGGATTAGTGCCATGGTCTCCTCACCTATGAACACTTGAGGTGACAGCATTGGAGTTCTAACAAAATTAAGTCATGAAGGAAGGAGCATGGTCTTCTCCTAAAAAACAGGCATTTCCACAGAGATTGACTTTTTTCTTCTCTGCAATAAATGACTTTAATGTGTCAATCAAAAAACTACTTTAATGTGTAGATCACTAAGGATTATTGTCATTGTGCATGGAACTGTTATTCTAGAAATACTGAATTTTCTCCACTTTTTGTTTGTAAAATATTCATCTGATCTGTGTTGCCCACCCCCCTCCACCTTTATCTGCCATTGTCAGGATTTTAAGGAGCAGATCATCCACCATCTGGCCACCTTAACTCTGCTGGTGTTCTCCTGGTGTGCAAACTACATCCGCATCGGAACACTGGTGATGATTGTCCATGATGCCTCTGATGTTTTGCTGGAGGTATACCTGAGAATAATTCTTATGCACAATGCGTAAAATACTTTATTTTTGTTATACAACAATTGCTGTTTTTTGTTTATATTCTAGCACTGTGCTTCAGCTAGATGTTTAGTTATTGTGTAGCTTGCCCCTCTTTGCTTATGCTCTTGTGCTCCTGTGTTAGGCATTTAATGTGTCAGATGGCCTTGTAAGTTGCTATGGGTACAAGAGTATGGCAATTAAATAAATGACAAATAAACTTTTCTTAGGTACTGCATGTGGTCCAGGCACAGGATATGTAGCTTACATCAAAAACAACAAACCAAAAATCAGTGGTGTGGGGTCCAAGAGCCCACTCACAGGATGGCTGTGGCAGTGATGTGGACAGAAATTTGAGTGATGAAACCTGAGGTACAGCATGTAGAAATGGCATCACAGTTTCTAGTGCCTGAGACAGAGATGTTGAAATAGAGAAGCATATACATTTTCAGCCTAGTCTTTGGAGACAGGTTGGTGCTTAGCTTTAACTTTGTTATGCTTTTTGTGGGGTTTTCTCTTTTAGTCCGCAAAGTTGTTCAACTATGCCAAGTGGGAGAAGACCTGCAACAGCATCTTTGTGGTGTTCGCCATTGTGTTCATAGTGACCAGACTGGTCATATTTCCTTTCTGGTAAAGAGTCATGTGCTATATTTTATATTACGGATTAAAATCATACTCATTAAATCATATGTGCATTTGTACGAGAGTACTTGCGTGTGTGCACTGTTTGTTTTTGCACTGCAAGTATGACTGTTTACATTATGTGTTAAATATTATCTCAGGATTACTGGAGTGAATTAGCCTGTCTCATTAAGTTGTAAAGGTTTATGGCACAACAGCATGTAATAGCCAGGGTCAAGATACACAATACAACCCTGACTTTTATATCAGCTGCCAAGCTAAACACAACATTTTGCCTCCTTTAACAGATCCATTTAGCCTATATTCATGTACACTGTTTGTTTAACTGGATTTTAAGAAAATGAAAGCAGAATTTATGAAAATGAAATCTAGGAATTGGGTTTTTAGGGAGGTCAGCCTCCCACCCTACTCAATATGTTTATGAATGAGAGTGATATTTAAAACATGTGACCTAGTATACATGACCCTGTAATTGCTCTGTTTTTAACCTGGAAGAGTGTGGGCACTGGGATATTTGGCCAGCACAATGTATTTATGTTATGAAAGGTTGTTATTCTGTACATTTTAATTAAATGTTGTTAGTATTATAAAGACAAAGACAGGCTGTCTTTCTCTCAACCTGTGTCTTTCTGTCAGTGTCCATGCAATGCATGTGAACTTGTGGTTGTAGTCATCATCTCTGTAACAGCCTCTCTGTGTTCCTACTCTTCCAGGCTAATCCACTGTACTTGGGTCTACCCAGTCCTACTCTTCCCCCCTTTCTTTGGCTACTACTTCTTCAATGCTATGCTGGTCGTCCTGCAGCTCCTCCACCTGTTCTGGGCATACCTGATCCTGCGCATGGTCAGGAAGTTCCTCTTCAGCAACGTAAGTGCAGCCCACCACCCCAACCCTGCAACGCCAACCTAGAATAACAAGGTGGAGTAACATGCTTTCCAGAATGGGTACTGGGGTCCAAACTCTAGCATGCAGTGATGTGAAAAACAGAAAGGATGAAAAATTGAACACCTTAAAATCAATTTAAAACAGGAATTTCTTTTGTGTTCCCAAATATTTGAAAAGGCAAGCTTTAACTGTTAGAGATAAAGACATTCTTCATTTTAGAGAGGTGGTGGTTGTAGGACAGGTAAATGATGATGATGATAATGATGATACTTTATTGTCAGACAAGTCTTAAAATTTTCTTGCATCACAGCAGCTCCATTTGCAAATCACAGAGAAGACAAGAATTAGGACAATGAAACAAAGATGGTATGGTATACTATGGTAGGCTGATTCGTAGAGTTTCTCAAGGGGTTGGCCTACAATCTTTGAGCAGATTTTTAGGTGGTGAAACAGTTTAGACTTGAAAGTGGTGGTCAAGCACTTGTACCATGTAGTATTACAATACTGTAGAACACTCATAATCACAGAAGTAAAAAAGAAAAGAAGAATTTGTCTACTCGCCCCAAAAGAGCTAAGACGGCAGAGAAAATAAATTCTTTGCTTTGTCCTTTTTGTGACGGAGTGCCGTCACTACAGTTGAGTATGTGCTTTGACTGCCATACCAATGAGCCTGGCTCTTTGGCGTCGCGGTCAAAGTCACATGATTGGTACCCCGTAGACCCGGATTCAAGGCCGGGTGGGGGGACTGCTCTCGCCCTTCGCTACAAATGGTGTCAGAAGTGGGATGGCTGGCTGCGAGGCCATCAGAGGCATGCCCAGTGTGTGAGCCGTATGAGGAACCCCCAGGTTAGGTTGACCCCGGTGTGAGGGACCCCAGAGATGGGTGAAGCACAGTGTGAGGGACCCCAGAGATGGGTGAAGCACAAGTGAGTGGGGCACCCTGGGATGGGAGAAGTACGGCAGGGGAATGCGTGAGGGACACCTTGGTGCGTGAAGCGCATGGGCGCGCTTCCCGAAGGGGAGGGCAGTGTGACGGAGTGCCGTCACTACAGTTGAGTATGTGCTTTGACTGCCATACCAATGAGCCTGGCTCTTTGGCGTCGCGGTCAAAGTCACATGTTTAGTACCCTGTAGACCCGGGTTCAAGGCCGGGTGGGGTGACTGCTCTCACCCTTCGCTACACTTTTGCAGACAGATTCAATGTGGTCTTTCCAGGATAGGAGATGATCTATGATTACACCCAAGTATTTATATAAAAATACCTGCTTGATTTTTTCATCATGGATAACAATAGGAACTTTATGAAGGTCAGATGGTGAACCAAATACAATCTCTTCTGTTTTCTGTGTGTTAATCTTGAGAGCATTATTATCACTCCACTCAACCACTCTGTTCACGCCATGTTGGTGCAGCCCAGGGCTGCCTGAATTACTTAACAGAGATATTAACACTGTATCATCAGAATACTTCCGAATGTATCGATTTGGTGCATCTGCACGGCAGTAATCGGTATAAAAAGTGAAAAGCATGGCTGAACTCACGCAGCCCTGGGGGGCCCCAACATTGGTCGTGATGGCAGATGAAAGGGTTTTGTTCACCTTTACAATCTGGACTCTGTTAGTGAGAAAACCGGCATACCAGTGAATCAACTAGGGATTCAATTTCCGCTGGACCATTTTTGACACCAAAATGTCTGCTTATATTGTGTTGAATGCCGACTAAAAATCTAGGAAAAAGGCTCTTGCATAGGTGTTAGGTTTGTCTAAATGTTTAGAAATTATATGAACCAGAGTGGCAACAGCATCTTCTGTACCACGACCCTGATCCACCCCGAGCAAACTGGGGTGGATCAGGTTTGTCTTTCGTTGTACTAACAAGATATTTGAGCAAAATTCTTTCTAGAGATTTCATAATCTCTGAGGTAAGGGCTATTGGTCTAAAATCCTTATGTTTTGGGCATGGAATTTTAGGTAAAGGTTTTATATACAAAGTTTTCCATAAGAAAGGGACAAAGGGACAAACAATTTTGCAAATTTTGTTTTGCAAAACTATATATATAACAGTTTTGCGATCAAACACATTTATTTAACAGCCACTCTTACCCAAAACAAATGTCTATGCACGTCCCTCAGTAATGATAATCAATCAAACATGATCCAGACCAAAATGCTAATAAACAGAGAGTTATAATAAAGTCGCAACTTTAGTTCTCTTTCAGACACTTCAATGATGACAGGATCCAGGAAGGGTCTTACTTATTGCAGGGGAATAAACTTTATTTTTGGCGGATGTAAAGTAAATTGTATAAGAAATATATAAGCCTGAAGCTGCGTTTTAACCGAACGCGAAGCGAAATTTACGAGCGACGCGAATGCATGAAAAGTCAATGGCAGGAGGCGAATGGGCATAGGTAACCACGGCGAAACTTCGAGCGACGCGAAATTCGCTTGTTCATTTTTCAGGCAAGCGATCAAACCCGCGCGAAGAAAGCGAAACGAAATTTCGCTTCGCGTTCGGTTAAAATGCATCTTAATAACAATTACAATAGCCTATAATATTTATATTACATCGAGGATCCAACTCGCAAAGAATCCTAAATTATGTCATTAAGTGGCATTCTTGTTAACTCTTCGTTCTGGCAGAGAATATCTGTATAGACGGGCTCTGGCTCGGGGTAGATCTCCAACTTCCGGTTTTCAGACAGTTTAACTGCGAATCACCTGAAACGGTGCGTGCTGTTACACGGCAATCACGTTCAGTTTAACACTCAGCCGCGCGTTAAACTCGTGATACTTCCGTTTTAAGTAATACAGTTCTAAATCGCAGCTAAGATAGCTGACAGAGCAATTGCCCCAATAGGTTTAGTTGGAGAGGACATTCCTGTCATGGTTTTCATGGTATCCCACACTCTTTTGGGGTTACTGGCTTTAAAGACATCTTCCAGAAGCTGTCTGTGTGCCTGGTAATAGCCGATATTTTCAATGTTTTTAATCGGAGATGAAAAGTAATTGTGCTTAATTTCTATTGATAGCCTGACTAGCCGTGTCACGTTTCATGTAGTTGCTGACTAGACATGAAGGATAGTCTCCAATATTTTTATCGGTTAATTTGGGGAAAAGGAGCATAGTTGCTAGCCTAGCATTGGCTATCGGTAGCCTAGCAATTTTGCTTGTCTCAAGCATTTGTAGAGTCGTGTTGTTGCATTATTATTATTATTGTCATCGCTGTTGTGCTCACAACTCCTTTCATTTTAAAACATCATCAGCTAACAAGCCGACTAACTGCGTGCTTGTGTTAAAGTGACGCTTTGTATATGGTGTGTGTGTGTCCCCAAACATAGTTGATGCTATTGAAATGTCGGTCTGTACTGGAATTGTATTCTCAGAAGCTGGCGTTTTCAAAAACCACGGGCAGAAATCGGCTTTATTAAATTGCAGCGGCACTGTCTTGGAAATGCAACTTTGCGATGTCATTGTTATTGCTGTGTTTTCCCAAATGTTTCGCTAACAAGCTAATAATCTGCATGCTTGTGTTTAAGTGACACATTACTGACATGTTTCCCCCAATTGTCCATGCTAATAAAATCTCGGCCATTAGTAAAAGTAGCCTAATCTTGATTGGTAATACATTTTGATTAAAATTAGGATTTAAAGATTTAAATGTTTTCCCCTATTTTGTATAAGCACTACTCTGTTCTGTGACGTTTACATTGTGAAATGTGTTGAATGACAAATGTGGTACAGCTGATACAGTGCATAAATACTGTTACATTATTTGTTGATTTGTAATAATCGACTCAACAATTACAGACTCAAGATTCACATTAATAGAAAGTGTTCCTCCATGCAGTTTCCTCTTCACCGCGGACCAATTACCCTTTCAACGTCTGTAACATGGCGTTTCGTGAAAGTTGCTGTAATGCAGCATTGGTAATAATAGTCCTACCAGTGGAGCCTGCAGCCAAACCCTTCTTGCCAGTTTTGCTTCCCTCAATCTGATTTTCGGCTCTTTTTCTGTCTAAGTGCTCCATGATCTTTGTTTTTGAAAGCCACTTTCCTTGTATTTCTAACTTTTTTCATGTCCCTAGTCACATATGATTTATTATTTGCATAGATTTTAATCTCCTTTGTGGGGACAACCAGCTGTAGGGATGCACGATGTTGGATTTTTGCCGATATCCGATGTGCCGATATTTTCTCTCTCATTTTGGCCGATTGCCGATACCTATATATGTGTATATATATATATATATGTATATATATATATGTATATATGCCGCGTAATTTAATGGTCTCACTCCCCTCCGGAAGCAGAGAGAAGCTTATCTGTCTTATTATGATCGCTGTCTTATCTCCCATGGCATTCTCTCCTTAATATTTATTTTGAATGAGCAGAGACACAACAAAGTTACAGACTTTATTCGCTGTTCAATGTCGTTGTGTAAGTGTACAAACATAAAAATTACGCCCTCTGTTCGAGTCCCAAAGCAGGAACTAGGCGATTGCGGGTTGTCTTATTTTCCATTGCTGTCTATGCTTCCGGAGCCGCGTTATTTAAAAATTTTCTCACGCCCCCTCCAGAAACAGAGAAAAGCTTAGCAGCACACAGGTAGGATGCTCCCAGGGTCAGAAACTTAGCTAGGGGTCGATCGAAACCATTAGGACCTCTGTTCGAGTCCCAAAGCATGAGCTCGGTGATCGCAGGCAGTCTTGTTTCTTTTCAAATCGCATTCTCTCCTTACGGAGCCACGTTATTTAAAAATGGTCTCACGCCCCTCCAGAGGCAGAGAAAAGCTTAGCAGCACGCATCTAGGATCCTCCCAGAGAGAAAAACTTAGGTATATATTTTAACCCTCCTCGCATCACTGGTGCTTTACAAGCATTGCAAATAGCAATTTTGTTATCTGTTTCAGATATTTTGAAATACTTCCATACAGCTGACATGTTGAAGCTTGTTGCTGGCACTCATAATAAACATTTGGCGTCATCACGTGCGCATAGTTAACGCCTCATCTTATCGGCCAGGCACATCGGCAGAAATTTTCATATCTGCCGATGCCGATAATTAACTTCTTAAGTTTTTATCGGCCGATACCGATGTTGTGCCGATATCATCGTGCATCCCTAACCAGCTGTACACAAAAGTTAATGTAGGCTAATTGTAAGGTGGGAATGGGAGACTCCTGACAACATACGGACTGTGGCACACCAAGTAAGGGACTGTTGCTCAAGTAAGTATTCTTGGGCCATAAATGACAACCACCTGGCTGAGGAATGTGTCCCCGCTCCTCCACACCAAGGAACTGTACGACAGGATGGGTCACCAGGTGGGTAGGGAGAGTCAGAGGGCACGGGATCTTGATGATCCCAAATCCCTCAGGGACCCTTCCTCCAGACCAGTGGTGAAATCCCAACCTTCAGCTATCAACTATTATTTCTGTATATTCTGTTCAGTTCAAGGTACACATGTCTTGTTTGGACTCATTCTGATCCATACAATGTGAGTAGCAAAGGGGTGATAGTCCTACACCAGTAGGGGGTCTCCTAACCGTTATTCTGAAAATTTGCTCAAAAGAATGAACACCAATGCACATGCCCCAAATGATGGGACAAGGATAAACACTGGCACCAATCAATAGCCAGATAAGGACAAAACCTATTGGGGCCCTGTCCATGACCCCACCTCATGTGCTGACCAACTCCTTGAGGTTCGGGTATATATAGGGAAAGATTTCTGCACTCAGGGAGCACCGTCAGCATGGACTCCTGCGCACCAAGCGTATAGCCACGTGACTCCGCATAGGTAGGCTGTGTGTCTTTGCCATCATTTGCACTCTACCATACTGCCTGTTGTAATCATGCAATTCAGCTGATTGGGATACTTTTGATTGGGACAATAGAGATTAATAAAGATATTAACCTTAACCTTTGTTGTGATTTTCATTTGGCCATTTCTAACGACGCACGTAGCAGGATTCGAGGTTTTTCCGCATGTTCTTGCCGTACTGCTCGAAACCCACTGATACTTACGCTCATAGTCAGTCTTAAGTATTGCACTATTCTGACGAGTCTGCAGTCCCTAGGTGGGCCGCCTAACGTATATTCTACGGTTTAGAGTAAAACAGGGCAGCAAGGTATATTAAATGTGCTGGGACGGTATCCTACGTCGTGGACTATGTAGCATGATCACCTACAAGCAAAAGCGAACTGAGAATTCCTGGGTTGCTAATTAGAACTGGGAATTGAGGAACGAAACATAGGTTGGCATGAAGTGGAGTCAGATTAAGTTATTTAGATTGGCAGACTTTAATATTATTACTTCCAAAGACGCAACGCACGTATCTGCCTTCAACAGCCACCACTTCCCTCATTGGTTGTGACTGATGTGACTGATCATTTGTAACTACAGTTCTTTCATCTAGTGAACCCTCCTGAAAGAGTTCCCAATTTGTCCAATCAAAACAGGCTTTCAGTTGTATTCTATTTTCATTTGTCCATGTCCTTATCACTTTCTTTTCTGGTTTACTTCTCTTGAGCTTGGTTTTATACACTGGGATCATGTCCACAATGTTATGATCAGTATTTAGTATGGGTGGGCTACACTTAGACACATAGGCACTTTTAACATTTACAAAACACTTATCCAGAATATTGGTATTTCTAGTCTGTTCCTTAATGTACTGTTCGAACCCAGGTAACACAGTCTCCAGCTGACACTGGTTCAAGTCTCCGAGCACTATTGCTGGTGCATCGGGGTAACTGAGTTGTAACTCGTGAACACAGTTAGCTATGGTGCCGGCTGCCTGTGACGTTTTGCCGTTGGGAGGCGCATATACAACAAACAGCAAAATGCACCCAAATTCTCTTGGCAAATAAAAAGGTCTTAACGTCATGCAGAGAATTTCTACATTAGGATCACAGATCATATGTTTTACTGAATACAATCAGCACCATGGATCATTTATGTATACGCAAATACCGCCTCCCTTCATTTTCCCTGAGTCTGCATCCCTGTCTGCTCGCACAAGGGTGAATCCAGGGACCTCAAAGAGAGAATCAGGCATTGTAGATTGTAGCCAGCTTTCCGTGAACCATAACAAAGATGCCTCACGAAATTTGTTGCAGTGCCTTGTGTATGTCCATATCCCATCCATTTTGTTGCTCAGTGAGCGCAGGTTAGTAAGAACAATGGATGGAAGAGGTGGTCGATTGAATCTCCGCTGTAGGCGATTCCGAATGTCTCTTCTCTTTCCTTGTTTCTTTTTCCTTTTGCTTCTAATCAGCTCCAGAGGAAACTTGTCCAACATCGAATGGTAGACGTGGCTTGATGTCATCTCCCGAGTTAGCTTGGATTGTAGCTCCAGCAGAGTTTCTCGGCTGTAAGAGCGTACGAGCCGTGACTCCTCGCTACACATGTCCATTTTGTTGTTTGGAGGTTGCATCGACAGACACGGTCCACATAGGCGAGTAATCCATAGAATTAAAAGCACAGTTTTTTGTAATCAAATTTTTATTGTTTCCAAAAAGACAGTGTACAGCAAACTTTAGAAACAAATTTCTCCCATACCCCATCCCACCCCCTCCCGCTCCCCCCACATGGCACCCATTACCCTTAGATATAGTTACAGGTTAAAGAAAACAATAGATAGATCAATCATTACGGACATGTATTAGGCTATATGTCAAACACTTCAAAAAATCAGAATAAACATACACTGAGCCAATGCAGAGATATGGTGTGTGAATGTCATACAAAACATGATAACTAGATATTGTACAAATAAAATTAAAAAGTAAATAAACACAGACTGATAAGGTACCATGTTTCCTTAATCCCAAAATGAGGAACAAATGAACTTTCCCTTTATCCTCCCCCTCTGAAGCGAGAGACAGCTCCAAACCCAGTCCTCTCAACTCCAGCCCCCCATAACAAATCCGTGGCGCGTTTACCGGTTTGCATAGCACAGCTAAGGAACTGCGCCCATTCCCTCTGCAATACATCACTTCTACCCTGCTATTACATGTGTTTTAGAAAAGGATATATACCTTGGTAATAAATAAATAAATAAATAAAATTTTAAAATAAAATTAAAAATTGCAATGTAGGAGTAATAGTCTACAATTAGAAATAAAAATAAAGTTCTCCCCGCGTATTAGTTTGAGGATAATAGTATTAAGCAAACCCTTCCAACATATTGCAACACTGACATCTAGTGAATCTACTTGGAACAACATACTATCGTCAACTGCTAGATAACTAGCTATAACAAAACGGTAGGTGCCATTACGTTAGTTCAGTATCATCACAAAAATACAAATGTTACCGTTTCAACAAATTCAACACAAACTTATCGTGCCTAGATAGCCTATAAAAGAAAAAAAAATTACGTAGAAATGTCCCCCAAAAATAGTCTGCCGCACATATCATAGCGAAATGATGTCAAAGTCTAACCAGCATAGAACCAGTCCAACATCAGCAGCCAAAATAAATCTTTATTAAATTTACATCTGCTGTGAAGTAGACTCACCAGACCATGGAATCAGTGTTTCCGCGTCTTGAGGCGAAGTACAAAGTCGCACGGTTCCATCTTTACCAGTAACCTTAAGAGTCGCTGGGTACAGTAGGAAGCTGTCCACCCCGGCTGCCTTGAGAGACTTCTGCACTCCGTAGAAAGCCTTTCTCATCATTGCTGTTGTCGCGCTGTAATCCATGAAGAAGTGGGGCTTGAAACCAGGGCTGGAACAGACGGGGCCACTTTCCCACTTCGTCTTCAGCAGCAACTGCCTATCCTGGTATCTCAAGAACTTGAAGATGAATACCTGAGGCGCATTCCGACCAACAGATGGCCTCCTATAGATTCGGTGAGCTCCTTCAATCTCCATGTTCTTATCTGCCAGTGAGGGAAACCATTCCTTGATCGCTTATGTAATGTAGCCAACCAGGTCGTTCTCCTCACTGCCCTCGGGTAGCCCAACAAGGCGAACATTGTTGCGACGGGAGCGATCCTCAAGTTCAGCTAGCTTGCATTCTATAGCCTCCAGCCGAGTTGTGTGCGCATTCAGTTCTTTTTTCTGTTCTCTTTGCTCACCTGTTATTTTGGCAACTCTTGTGAGTAATTTCTGAACAGACTTTGTCTGATTTGAGAAGTCATCCCTGACTGCAGCAAGTTGACTGTTAAAGTTAGCAGACATTTTTCCTAGCTCAGTTTTGAAAAGAATTGCTTGCTTCTCTAGCGACTCAGAAGATCCGCCATTTTAGCCATTTCGGTTGATTCAAATTGCTTCGGTTTTTTCTTTACTGGAGAGCCTGCTGGTGAGGCACTTGAGATCCCACGAATGGTAGACATTGTTTGCAATATTATGCGACTTAAATCAAAGAGGTAGGAGAGCTAAAAAGGAAAAATAATCTAATTGAGGGAATGATTGCGGGAGGACTAGCTGTAGTCTGCCATTCCAGAAAACCGGTCACATGATCTCGAAAAGCGCAGTTTTGAGGACACTCCTCTCACTCTTTACACGAAGACAACTCTTACAAGCGCGACAAGTTCAAACAACATTTAACAAACATTTAAACAAGGCACTAATGGAGCGTCCTGAGCGTACTGAGAGGCAGTGCGCAGCCAAGCACAATAATACTTTCAATTCTGCCATAGTATTAACTTTGCTGCTGCTTCTACTATCTGGTTATATATGTAGTTTTAGCTTTAGTTAGAATGAGGAACAAAGTTGAGGTAAGTTGTGAACTGTTGGGCAGGTGAAGGCCACAGGATGTGAGGTAACAGACAGGTGAAATCTGCGGGGCCAGAATGTCCTGCAGACTTGCCCCTCGGTGACATGTACGTCATGCAGAGGGGGGGCAGGGTCAATCAGGAACCCACCTCTGACTTCCTCTTCTCCCCCAGCATTTTGCAAGGTTCAGCTTTCCATTAGAGTCAGGGGTCCCAGGGTTTCAGTCACAGTCTCACTTGTGGGCATTTTACACAGGTGAAATATTCAACTACACACCAGTTTGCTCCATCTCTTACCTGCTTACAGTCATTTGGCACACTTGGCTGCCTTTAACCTCATCCATCCCCTTGCTTTCTTTTAATTGGTTACATTTTGTGGAATTAATGGTGTACAGTAGTTGACCTGTTTTTGAACTGTTATTTGTAGATCAAGATCCAAATGTTCATCATATTGGGGTAATGTGAGTGGTGAAGCCCAATTTTCTTTGAGTGCCCAGGTAAACGATATTCAATGCGCTTATGGTATGTGGTGTGGCGTTTGTCCTCCAGCCCCTCCTGGTGAGAATTTGGGTCACTGCATTCTAGGTTTACATGCACTAGTTTGAGCTGAGATTAGATAAGTACATGTTATTTTCCTTTCCACACAAGCACCAGATAAACAGAAATTACAGCTTCTACCAAGTAATAGTTTTGTGCTGACAACATTAACAGCTGCAGGTTGCTAACAAAGTATGTGTACTGGCTGATTGTCAGAAATTTTGGCCATCTCTGAGTAAAACATGAATTTGTTTTGACGTTCTTGTATAAGGTTGTTTGAAAATGATAGGGTAAAACTGTAAGCACATTGTAAGAAGTGAACAAAGCTGTCAATGTCACTCCCAATCTTTTTTTTACAGACATAACTGAGTACACGTGCCATCAGGTGACAGCATACCCAGAAACAAAATCCTCCTCAGGCTCAAACAAAAGAAGTGACTGCCCACAAAACAGTCACATGACATGTTGCAAGCAGTGCAGCCGGTGTGATTCAATGACCTCTTACGCCACTGTCTAATTACAGTGCCTTGAAAAGATATTCAGCCCCCAATACTGTTTTCACAATTTATTGTCTCAGATTCCAAATTGAAAATATATTAAAATAATATATTTTTTCCAGCTGGTGGACACAGTATTGTACGTCATGACAAATCAAAAGAAACGTCCACATCCTTTCAAAATTTTGAGAGAGAAATAAACCTTAAACTTTGAGATTTAAAAAATATTCATACCCTTCGTATTTATAAGGCTAACCTTGCTCAGGTGCAAGATATTGTCTTATAAACTCATCCAATTTGCTGATGGTCTCCACCTGTGTTGGAAATTAGTGGATCACCTGTTTTGAATTACTTCACGAGCATAAATTCCCTCTCTGTAAGGTCAAACAGTATGGTTGGATTTTCCATTCAACAAATCAAAATGAAGAGAAAAGAGCATTCAAAACAAGTGAGGGATATAATTATGGGGAAGGATACAAGAACATTTCAAAGGCAATGAACACAAGTGGAAGAAATATGGAACTACAGCCATACTGCCTAGGGCCCCTAAACTTAGTCACCAGTCAAGAATGGCACTTGTCAGAGAGGCTACTATGATGCCAACTGTCACCCTAACCAAGCTACAAAAGTCAGTGGCTGCAGCTGAAAATGATGTCCGTGGGTCAACACTGTTTGGCTCAAACACTAAGTGGTATGTTTGGCGTAAGGCTAACACTGCACGTCAGCCAGGAAACACCATCCCCTCAGTGAAATACGCTGGTGGTAGCATCATGTTATGGGGTGCTTTTCAGCAGCAGGGACTGGCAATCTGGTTAAGATTGATGGGAAGATGAATGCTGCACAATACATGGAGATTCTGGAAAAAAACCTGCTCCTCTCTGCAAGAATGTGTAAACTAGGGAGGAAGTTTGTTTTTCAGTAGGACCCTAAGCACACTGCCAGAGCAGCACTGTATTGGCTTAAAATGAAGAAAATTTACATACTTGAGTGGCCCAGTCAAAGCCCTTACCCTAACCCCATCGCACATCTGTGGAAAGACCTCAAAATTGCTGTCCACCACGGCTCAACTAACCTGGTACAGCTTGAGCAATTCTGCAAAGAGGATTGGGCTAATGTTGCTCCTTCACATTGTGAAAAATGAATAGAGACTTATCCAAAAAGACTGATGTCTGTAATAGCTGCAAAAGGTGTTTCAACCAAGTGCAAAAGAAGGGGGATGAATACTTATTAATTGTTCAGCTCTTGATTTTTTTATTCTTTATTGGTTTATAATTTCTTTTTTTTTTTGGGTTGAGTGAATCACATAAAAAATATCTCAGTCTAATTAGTTCAAATCTCAGGTTGTGGATATCATTTGTGTGAAACAAGGGTTTGGGGCTGAATGCTTTTTCAAGCCACTGTATATTGCAGCAGGTGGCAAGGTATTTGTTCCCCAACAAACATAATGGAAAATGAAATATACAGTTGGGTACACTTCAGAAGTTCACATGCAGTCGAGGGACCCGATTGTGTGTGATTTAATGTACAGGGGATTCTTTACCTTACAGAATTAGAATTCTTGGATCAGTGTTCCTCACTCAACTAACTCACAGTTTAATAATTACTTCTTGTTGAGGCTGGCATGAAATGTGTGCCTGCAATGCTTTCTTAAGTTAAAGGTAGAAGCTGTTGATTCACTAATCTGGTGAGAGTCTGGGGGCGCAATCTGGCATGGAGGAAGCCTGCATGTCCCAGGAGTGATTGAATGTGATAGTTCAGCATCCCAACGTAATGTGTTGTGTGCCAGTGATGGTACTTTAGGTAAAGAATTCGGTCATAGTGAGGAAGATGTGCTTCCTCCAAGGAGTTAGTTCAAACTAGTGACAGTGAGCTTATCTCAGAGAGGTGACTCAGATTTCCTAGAATGCCACAGCTGTTCCCTCCTCTGCTGCAACCAATATTGAAGTAACTAGAAACTGGCTACTGACAGAACACTCTCTTTTGTTTTCCTTCCCACCACAGCTGACTGGCGATGAGCGGAGTGACCATGAGGAAGAAGAGGAGGGGCTGGACTCCACAGAGGAGAATGGAGTCTGTCAGAAAGACTCGTTAGAGAAGAACGGAGCTTGTCATAAAGTGAGGAATGGCACAGGAGGAGGAGCTGTGCAGCAGGAGCACTGACACCATAGGGCAGCAGGACTTCCTGAGGCCTCCAGGCGAAAGCAGCCCAATTCTAGAGAGAGCCGGGGGGCCGGGACTTTACACACGGACCTGCTGATGAGGAGAAACAAGCTCACATGAACACACACATACACCACTAATTGCAAGCACACTGACACACACAAATGTTGCAGAAATGCACAGGTACACACTCAGTGGACTGAGCACATGCACTGATACATGGACATGCACACACATACACTGACACATGCACACAAACACAGCATGCTTGCACATGCACTCACACAAATACATGTACGCACATTCAAAAAAAAAATCTGATTACCCACCCCAACCACAATGACAAGAGAGACATAGGATTGTTGTTATCTCTAATCACACCCCTCCTTTGTGAATCATTGCACAGTATTATTGTTGGCAGCACATGAAGGCCTCTCCCACAGTCATACACTGGAGTTCCCTGACTGAACCATCACTTCATCACTTCATTACTGTTGAGGAAAACAACATGACACATCTCATCTCTGTTGTCCCTGCTGCCTTCTCACATCTGTCTGCTGGAGTAACACACTCAACAAACAGTTATTACCAGAATGGGCTTCTCCATCTGGGTTAAAGCCTGATCTCAGATCAGCCAGAGCAGTGTGACTTTCCAGCACTGAGGTCCCTTTTCATCCTGGTCTGCACCTCACTCAGTCTCTGCTAAACACAATGTTCTTTCCACTTCTCTTTAAAACAGGGCACATGAAACCACAACAGGACCAAGAATAAAGGGTGACTGCAGAGGAAATTATCCATTCTTTCAGTTTTTCAGTCTTTAGTGTTGCAAGAATAGCCCTTTGTGATGGACTATCCTTTTTATGAGCTACAACACAACTCTAAAGATGTACAGCTCTACAGGTAATGGCTACAGTTTTAAAAGAAGTTGTGTTCCTGGTAACAGTCAAACAATATGTAATGTTGCAGACTATGAACCAGAAAAAACCCCATTGCTGCAGTTAGGAATGATATGAAGACTAACTAAAGCTAATGCATTCAAGGGAAAACCACGGAATGAACCAGAGGGGACACACCAATATATGTGGGAAAGAATGTATGGAATTTTAGTGTGAATTCCTTTTGACTTTTAAAAACACAGTACTGTTTTGGTTGTAGACCAGTGGATAGAAAGTATGACAATTAATTTAATTTTATACTGTTTTTTTAGCTTTAACCTGTGATCCTTGATTTTTCCCCACTGACAGTAATGTTAAGTAAGCACACTTCATACACTCAACCTCTCTTCTGTATGGTTTACTACCAAGGTCACTAGATGGCCCTGTTCACCACAATCTTCAGGGATGAGGCCCCCACGAAAATGTCCTGGTTTCCCACAGAGTTATTAAAACAGAATTAAGAGAGACTGCGACATGACCAGTCGGTGGTGCCAATCCCAAAGTAAATTAGATCCATACAGTAACATGGAGTTCCTGTATTTCTAGTGTGGCACCACTGACTGGATATGTCATGGTCTGTCGCAACCCTATTTGAATAAACTCCAGTGTTTGCAAAGTGTCACATGGTGACAAGGCCACTAAACACACGCTGAATATACATAGATAAACCAAGAGAAACAACTAACAAAAGAAAATGCATTCTTTCTGCAACCTGAGTTTCTGTGATTGGCCTCAGTCCCCCCTTCCCCATCTACTCTAACAAGCTTCTCAAAGAATATCACTCTATGACACATAAAGATCCTGCTTGTCACACAAATATTGAAGGAAAGAAGAAAGGCTGTACCTGATAATCATAATTTATGTTATGGTGCACTGCCAGCTTAATGCAGACCAGGCACTTATTATTCTCTTTTGGTCCTCAGTTTCTCAAAAAATCAAAACTTTACGGCTTGCTGGCTGCATGTCATCTTTAAGTCTGCTTTGCATAAGTTTTCTAATTATTTTCTGGTTATATAAAATAAAGCCAGCCACGAGTTTCTCTCATCTTTCAAGATACTACCCCTGAGGATTTAAACATGATACTGAATCCCTACATGGTAATATATCAAACAAGACAAGCTGTAACCCCTTTGAGTCTACATATTATGATTCTTTTTTTGAGCGTGTGTGAAGCAGGAGATCAGGCTTTCATCAGGCCTTCTTTGCATTGTGCAATGTGTGCTGTGCCCAATGGGCTCATCTGATTGGCTTTTGATTTTTTTTTGTCTTTTTAAAAAAAAAAAACAAAACATCATCCATAGCCACTAGAACAATAAACCCAATACACCAACAGCATTATTGAATAGAGACCATCTTATTTATGTGCTGGAGAGGTAGGGTCTTGGCAGCCAACAGATTGTACATGTAACATTAATATATTCTATGCACTGCCTATGCTAATGTCCCTCCCCTCCATCCCTAACCCTGTGTCCCCAAACCCCCTTACCAGAGCTCTGCTGTTGATTCTGAGTGTTGTACTTCACGGAACAGTTTGTGTCTGATCCAGAGGCAGTTGTCTTGATGTAACTGATGCATCACTGATGCCTCAAACATTAACAGTCACCTTAAATGCTGAGGCATGTATCAAGGCTTTCAGTGCATGAGTGCTGAACACTAGACATGCACGTACAGTAATAATTACAATCAAGGGTATTTTTGCTTCAGTCTTGGAGTAGTGTACATGTGTGATGGAGTGCCGTCACTACGGTTGAGTGTGCGCTCTGACTGCCATACCAACGAGCCAGGCTCTTTGGTGTTGCGGTCAAGCTGCAGCTTTGGTACCCCGTAGACCTGGGGTTTGAGGCTGGGTGGGGTGACTGCTCTCTCCCTTCACAACAACATGGTACACCATCTCACCTATTACCTGCTTGTCAAGAGAATTTCACTGAGAAGAATATTGTGGAATCACTTTGATTTTAGCCCCATGTTGAAGTTTAATCTTATCAAGCAATTAAGATTATATTACCATATACAACATCATTTCAGGGGCCTGTACTATATGCATACTTTTTTCTTGAAGTGGTTAAAGTTTCATCTTCACTGCAAGCAGTGTTTGTCACACCATCTAAGGGATGGCCCTGGTGTATGCATTTGAATCACTTATAAATTCCCTGCTAATACAATACATTTGCCGCCTGAACTAGTCTCGCAAATTCCTGTATTTAAAGCCTGAAGAGAAAATTAATTTAGAGAGCGTAAAGATTATGATTACATAGGTAATCATAATCTTTACGCTCTCTAAATTAATATTCCACACCTTGATAAAATACTGGATGGCAAGCGCACCCCATAGGTCAATTAATCTCAGGGCACCAAAACTACGTGCACGGTTACCACCCACTGCAAAGACTTATGATGAAACGGTCGACTCTAACTATCAGAGGTCCTTTTCGTAATCTTTTCTAACCAATCCCTTCAGAGAAGAGACGGTCCCGAGTCAGAGAAGCGTGTTAATTGTTTCAGGTTCAGTTGGTCTAGTTTTGGGGATAACTGTAGGAAGCTTTGGAAACGCACGCTGCGGTCCAGGCTTTTTTAGGAAGTCTTTTCATTGTCTGCTCTTAAACGGAGGTTCTCAGTTACCATGAGCGGCAGCTGTGCTCTCCAAGTCTTGGTGTTGTCTGTTCTCTTCAGCGTCGCGCTGAGGGCTGTGTCAGGTGAGATCAAGTACTTTTTAAGGTAGTGAGCGAATACTTGCGTTATTACTCTAGTGCCAGTCAGTGTTTTCAAGAGATAATTTAACAGTAGTCACCACATTTATGTACTGCAGCAGTCTTTACTCAACGCCGTACACGTCAAAAAAGATAACCGAGGACGTTAAGATTAAAAGTTAATGTTAAAAGGTAATCTAAAATCGACCCCAAACGGTGTAAGAAAGTAAGTGATGCAATAACAATGCAGGCCATTCTTGCGTCTGTTGTGCCTGTAAGAACGTAACAATAACAACAAAGAAGTACAAAATAATACGAATGAATTGAATGGGTGGATTCACTGGAGCTAGAAAGTGAGTCCAAAACGGCATCTTGACACTCCTCACTTGTGTGAATACATTTCATGACAGCAGCAAGAAAAACGGAACTTTAAAAAGTATCATTATCTGGAACACATAGGTATAATTTAACTGGCATTGTGTCTGTGGAAGTTTAGACTCTCCCAAACACTGCTTGTCTTTTCCATTTGAATAGCGGACCCTTGGGATGAGACGGATCTGGTTGTGCCGTTGGCGGTAACCAAGGAGGCGGTTCACCGGCAGCAGAACGCGTTTGGGCGAAGCGGGCGAGGACGCAGCCACCGCAGTACACGCCAGTCTGAGGAGGACAACTTGTTTCTTCTGTTGCCGGTTTTCGGCTCAGAGCTGTATTTACACCTCAAAAGAGACGTCAGATTTCTTTCCGGCGGCTTTGTCATCGAAGAAAAGGATGAGAAAGGGACGACGCGGCTGACCCAAATTTCCGATAACCAACTGTGTTTCTACACCGGACGAATTCTCAATCACACCAACTCTTTCGCATGATTTTCCACTTGCGGCAGCGGTTTGGTAAACCTTTTTTCTTTTTCACTTTAAACACGCCAATCGTTAGTTGAGCGTATACATTGAATAACCTGGAAAGTAAGAGTGGTATCTGTTTAGTAGTATATGATTACCTTGCTTTTTTATTTTGAAACTCTTCAAGATAGAACAGAACACTTTATTTCCTCCTGCTCTCCAGCAGTGGGACGATGTATTGCTTCATCAAGAGCGTTAGTATAAAACAGGCGCTGCACAGACCCACTAGTATTTTTATCACTTGGCCGCGCAAATCTCATAATCAGAATTCAGTATGTCCTGTCCATATACAGATCAGGAGGTGCATAGTAGCTACTCCGATTATTGTTCATACCGAACATGGAAACATGCCGCCTCTGTCTTCTCCTGGTCACTTGTGACGTGAAAATATGTATTATATATACAGTGCCTTAGCAACTTTTCGCAATTTATTGTCTCAGATTCAAAACTGAAAATATATTGAAGTAAGGTTTTTTCCAGCTGGTCTACACAGTATTGTACGTCATGACAAATCAAAAGAAACGTCCACATCCTTTCAAAAATTTTAAAAAGAAATAAAACTTAAACTTTGAGATTTAAAAAGTATTCATACCCTTCGTATTTATAAGGCTAACCCTGCCCAGGTGCAAGATATTGGGCCATATGTATCAATCTTTGTGTACAACCTGCCGTAAAACCATGCGTACGCACAATCTCACGACTTGTGTACGGAGGTTTTTCGTCAAACACCACGTACGCCTGATTGTCTTCATAAATCTGATCGTAAATCAAATCAGCCTGAGATTATGTGCACATGAACGAGTTTAGTGTCCACTCCTATAATTGTTCTTATGTGGACCGAGACACGCCTTTGATTCGTCGAATTACCATATTAAAGATCCCAGGTAAATCTGAGTGAAATGCAGAGATTGATGTTGAGCATCAATGGCAGGATGTAAGAAAAGAAATTATTCGGACACGGCGATAGAGGTGATGGTTGATGAGGTGGAGAGGAGAAGAATGTCCTTTTTGGAGGCCAGAGTAGCGGCATTTCAAATCGACGGAAAAATGCGGAGTGGCTCAAAGTGGTGACTGCTATGAATGCAGTTTCACTAGAGGTGCATACAGTGGAAGAGAAGAAAAAGAAGTGGTCGGATTTTAAATCTGAGTGTCCTCACACCATTTAGGGAATCAGAGCACTCGGAACGTAGGTCTACAAGACGCAAAAATAATAGAATTTATGAACGATTCTAACCACTGAGAAATAACTGCTAAAATCAACAAAATAATAGCCAACAAAGATAATCAGATCATTTTGTCTGTCTTTCTGCTCATGCCATGCAGTTCTCTCGCTTTCTCTCTCTCCCTCTCTCTCGTTGACCGAGTTGTGTCGTTTCCACAAGTATTCCGACGTTTCCAATATTTTTGTTGTTTGTGCTATTTTTCTATAGGGTACATAAAACTTGAACCCCCTGTTGCCCCCTCGTGGCGCCGGGTGTGGACACACTGGTCCTGTGTGCGCTTATTCGTTTTTTGGCCTCTCTTAATACTGGCTTCACCACTGCTGTGAAATAAATGTATTATTTGATTTTGAAACAGTAGTCTCGTGTTATTTAGCCTTTCAGAGGCTAATGCATGGTTAAATCAATGAATTGCAGTAAACCTACCACCAGACCAATTTTAGGTGGTGACCTGGCAATCTGCCCCAAATATTCCTATTTCATATAATGGCCATGACGCACAAACACATGGAAAAGGTAAGGTAGGGAATTGTTCGCATCTAGTCAAAACGCCACTATATTGCCACCCGCAGGATGAAAAAAAAATGCAGAAACAGGCAGGAGCAGGATGATAATCTACTGTTTTACTATATAAAAACATTTGCCCCCTCGCCATTTTTAACTGTCCCCTCAGTCACTTCATCCTGGCGCCGGGATCTGGCGCGATAATACTTACCAATGATTAATACAAGACCCGTTTACCTGCATCACCGTTAGTTCCTCTTGGTGTCGCCAATCTGCAAATTAAAAATTTTATGCATACACCACCTCGAGACCATGCGCAGAGGTATGCATGTTTTCCCGGGAAGTATCTTTTCATAAATACCGTTTTATGTGTTGAAAAGTGCTCAGCACGATTTTAGTGCGTACGCACCATTGATACATGTGGCCCATTGTCTTATAAACTCATCCAATTTGCTGATGGTCTCCACCTGTGTTGGAAATTAGTGGATCACCTGTTTTGAATTACTTCACGAGCATAAATTCCCTCTCTGTAAGGTCAAACAGTATGGTTGGATTTTCCATTCAACAAATCAAAATGAAGAGAAAAGAGCATTCAAAACAAGTGAGGGATATAATTATGGGGAAGGATACAAGAACATTTCAAAGGCAATGAACACAAGTGGAAGAAATATGGAACTACAGCCATACTGCCTAGGGCCCCTAAACTTAGTCACCAGTCAAGAATGGCACTTGTCAGAGAGGCTTCTATGATGCCAACTGTCACCCTAACCAAGCTACAACAGTAAGTGGCTGCAGCTGAAAATGATGTCCATGGGTCAACAATCTCCAAGCTATTATGGAAGAGTAGCAAGGAAGAAGCCCTTGCTAAAAAAAAAAAGAAAGAAAAAAAGAAGCCCATGCTTGCCTGCAATGACTTTTCAAAACATCACTTGGAAGATACTACAAAGATATGGCAGAATGTCTTGTGGTCTGGTGAGACTAAAGTGGAACTTTTTGGCTCAAACACTAAGTGGTATGTTTGGCGTAAGGCTAACACTGCACATCAGCCAGGAAACACCATCCCCTCAGTGAAATACGCTGGTGGTAGCATCATGTTATGGGGGTGCTTTTCAGCAGCAGAGACCGGCAATCTGGTTAAGATTGATGGGAAGATGAATGCTGCACAATACATGGAGATTCTGGATAAAAACCTACTCCCCTCTGCAAGAACGTGTAAACTAGGGAGGAAGTTTGTGTTTCAGCAGGACAATGACACAAAGCACACTGCCAGAGCAGCACTGTATTGGCTTAAAATGAAGAAAATTTACATACTTGAGTGGCCCAGTCAGAGCCCTTACCCTAACCCCATCGCACATCTGTGGAAAGACCTTTTTTTTGGGTTGAATGAATCACAAATAAAAAAAAATATCTCAGTCTAATTAGTCCAAATCTCAGGTTGTGGATATCATGGGGCTGAATGCTTTTTCAAGGCACTGTATATTGCTGCAGGTGGCAAGGTATTTGTTCCCCAACAAACGTAATGGAAAATGAAATATGCAGTTGGGTACATTTCAGAAGTTCACATGCAGTCGAGGAACCCGATTGTGTGATTTAATGTACAGGGGATTCTTTACTTTACAAAATTAGAATTCTGAAAATGAAACACATACATACATACATACATACTTACCTGCAAAGGATTTTGTTAGCAGGAGCTAATAATGGTGCAATGTTGTCTTGTAAGCTGGAAGCAAAGTAAGATCAAATTTGCTGCCTCTTTCAGGCTGTCCTTTTTAGTGTTCTGGGTCTCAGATCCAGAGAGCTACATCATTACAATAGCTGTGTGTAGGCAACTGTTTTGCTGTGGCTTTGTGTGGTACTCCAAAGTCCCATTCGGGAGAAGCTGGTGACAGACACGGTCATGACAGAGGTTCAGGGGGTTGGGGTTACTCTGCCCTCTGCTCTTCTTCAGCTGAGCTGGGGTGTTCGGTCCTGTGACCCCAGTACTGTGTGTGGGTCATTTTATGTTTTCTAAAGTTTTAGGTAACAAAAAAGGGTTCATTTGGGAGACTGTTTTGTACACCTCAGATTTAAGCATTACTAAATTGTCTGCTTTTTTATTCAGGGTTAATAAATGAATATTAATTAGAATTTTTTTATCAAGTTCTTACTGTGTAAACAATGATTCACTTAACTTGCATTCATTCTCACTTTAAGGAGAGAAAATGTAGTAGTGAATTATTAAGGGTATCTAGGATTTATTTCATAATTATTGATGAGATTTTTTGTTAATCAGCAAGCATTTGAATACTGATCCAGGATTAGTAATCTCATGGCATGTTTATCTAATACTCAAACGTTTTACTCGAGTGCAATGTGGGAAATTTACCAGCCAAAATGTGTACAGGTTATTAACTAATTAGAGCAATTATGCCAGGGCAATTGGTTGGAACAAGAACCAAGAAAGACACTCACACACAGGTCTGCAACAATAACCGCATCACGGCCATACCGCGGTATTAGGAGGTGAACTGCGGTGTTGAGCCCGTCACCGCCATTACCGTCATAACAGCTTTTTTTCCCTTATCTGAGAGTGCTGCCATCCTCATGTAACTTTTGGCTTGGTCTGTGGCCTTGTCTACACGTATCCGGATATTTTCGAAAATTCACTTTTTTATCAGTTTTGAAAAGGATCACGTCCACATTACATGCGTTTTTATTTTTCAATCTCTCCACACGAGAATGAGAAAACGATTCTAAAATGCCCAGAGCTCTGCACTGAACATACACATAACATTTAACAGGTGAATCACGTCATTGTAACCTTCTGGTCGACTGACCAATCACTGAGAGGACTGACACCAGCGTTGCCAGATGTAGCCTACAATAATTATCGTATTTGTAAGATCATTTTGCCCTCTGTACGACGTACGATCAATAATGTCAAGTCCCATAATGTACGATAATTTGACCATTTTGTGACACTTAGTATTAGCCTAGACTGATTACAACTACTATCTCATTTTAATTCATTTCCCGACACAATCAGGATAGTAAAATATGGATCCTACGTCTGTGTTTACGCATTTCTTCTCACGTGACGTCTTTCCAGCCAATCATGCTTGTGATGATGAACGTGACTCACCAGCACGCTGTGGTTAACTTAGCCATTCACCAAATCCTCTTTACAAATCAGAAATTTTAGGTATTTTATATTGAATGCAGTAATTTACAGGCTAGTAGTATATTTACCCAGTGCAATGCAATTATTGTTATAATATTAGTTAAATGAGCTCATCAAATGAGCGATGAGCAGCAGGAGGACGACCTTTAGTTTATTGAACAGCTATGCTTTTGTTTTCAATGTTGACATTTTTATTTGAGTGATTCCCAAAAGACTACCCCCT
This sequence comes from Megalops atlanticus, assembly GCA_019176425.1. Lineage (NCBI taxonomy): Eukaryota > Metazoa > Chordata > Actinopteri > Elopiformes > Megalopidae > Megalops > Megalops atlanticus. The sequence goes on from CM032881.1 coordinate 38,419,316, forward strand.
TCCACGCATCATATAACTACGTCAGCAATTTTTTTTAAACAATGTGGCTGGATTTGTAGGCGGTGTCAAAAAGTTGTTTATAATGCGTAACAAAACTCACGTAAAATGCTTTTAACCCTTTCGTGCGTGTGTGATTAGAACACGAGATTGATTCATTTTAGCTTTGAGGAAACAGCGATTTAACATTAAAAAATATAGCGCATGCGGCGGTGAAAACTATGAGAAACTTAATAACGCTAATGAAAACATAACGAGCCTTATAACGTAACACACGTGCTAAGTAGCATAAAATAAGTTACATGCGAAAGGGTTAAATGTGTGTAATAACTATTTCTTTAGTTTTAAGTGAATCAACCAAATATTTAACATTTTATATGATGTTCGAAATGCATGCCATGAATAAACTAGTACAATTAGCCTAGGCGATGGCCTAGAACTCAATCGATGGATTTTTGTCTTTTCAAAGCGATAGAACAGTAGAAACGATGTTTGCGATGTTAAGGTGTCAGGGCCCCGACATCTTAGCCGGGTTTTTTCTTCGTTTTCGTGGCATGTGATTCTGTTTTTTTTTTCCCCTGTGTTCCAGCCCTGCCCTGCCCTCCGCCCTGTCTCCACCCACCTGGTTACCTGCCTGCCTGCGCACCTGCATCACATCACCTCATTAGTCCCGCCCTATATATTCCCCGCTTGTGTCTTGTGTTGTTACTAGTTCTTCATTGATTGCTTTCATTACGTGCCTTTTCTCTTGTTTGCCGGTTTTTCTGTTTCTCTGCCTGTTTTTGTGACTTTGATTTTTGGATCTGTTTTTGGTTTTGTTCGCTGTGATATCTGGTTCTCTGACCTTGCCTGTTTTTTGACTTTGCCTCTGGATTACGTCTTTCGGACTCAATAAACCTCGTTTGCACACTGCCTTTCTGTCTGCGCCTGAGTCCCTGCCTGAGTCCTGACAGAACGAACTAGTCAGTATGGACTCAGCAGACAGTAGCCAGCTGCAATCGGTCTTGGACCGACAGGGAGCTGCTCTTAGCCGACATCAGAACCAGCTTGAGTCGGTTAACAAGACCCTGGAGACCTTTGCGGTGAGCATGAACAACCTCTCCGCTCAACTGCAGCGGCTCCAGCTCGCACAAGACGCCCCAGCAGATCTTCCTGCCCCTGCTCCGCAGCTTTCTGCCTCCCAGCCTGGACGGGAGCCCCGTCTGCCGCCTCCTGAGCCGTATGCCAGTGAGCCCGGAACCTGCCGCTCCTTCTTGTCCCAGTGCTCATTGGTGTTCGAGCTCCAGCCATCAACCTTTCCCACTGATCGAGCAAGGATCGCCTACTTCATCACCCTGCTGACCGGGCAAGCCAGAGAATGGGGAACGGCGGTGTGGGAAGCCCGCTCGCCCGTATGCTCCTCCTACGCCATCTTCTGCGAGGAGATGAAGCGGGTGTTCGATCGTTTGAAACACGGTCGTGAGGCGGCTCGAGAAATACTGCAGATCCGTCAGCGGGAAACAGTCTCCGACTATGCCATTGACTTCCGGACCCTCGCTGCGACCAGTGGCTGGAATCATGAAGCCCTGTACGATGCGCGTTCCTCCATGGTCTGTCCGATGAGATCAGGGCAGGCTCGTCACCCGAGACCTGCCTGCCGACCCGACGCCTTGGTTGACCTCACCATCCGTGTTGACCACAGCCTGTCCGCTCGTCAGAGGGAGCGGGCTGAACTTCGGGGACCAGCCGGGGAGAATAGCAGGTTCTCTCCGTTTCCTGCAGTGACACCCTCTGTCTCCGCCGCCCAAGGTACATCTGCGGAACCAATGCAGATCGACCGCACCGTAGCCGGGGAGATACAGGTGAGCGCAATCCCTCTGTCTGACTCCCCAGTTACTCGCCCACTGTTGTCTGCCTCTCTCTTTGTAAGCGGTTGACCGCAGGTGGTCGCCGTTCTGATTGATTCCGGAGCGGATGGCAACTTCATCGATGCCAGTCTTGTCCAACTGCTCAGGCTGCCTCGGGTCCCACTCCAGACTCCTTTGGAAGCTGTGGCCATTACTGGACGGCCACTTGTCAGAATCACTCACGTCACTCCCCCGGTGAGTTTACTGCTGTCGGGCAACCACCGCGAAGACATCGTACTCCATATCATGGAGACGCCGCAAGCCCCGCTGGTACTGGGGCACCCCTGGCTCTGCAAGCACAACCCCTGGATAAACTGGGTGGAGAACAAGGTACTGGAGTGGAGTTCGTTCTGTGCGTCTCACTGCCTCAAGGATGCTCCGCTCCCTGTCTCTGCAGCCTCCGAGGGCACTGATGAGTTTCCCGACCTGTCTGGAGTGCCGCCGGAGTACCTGGACCTGAAGGGTGTGTTTAGCAAGTCCCGCGCCGCCTCCTTGCCCCCTCATCGGCCCTATGATTGCGCCATCGACCTCCTGCCCGGCATCACTCCGCCCGGGGTCGCCTATACTCCCTGTCACCACCGGAGACGGAGGCCATGAATAAATATATCAGGGAGTCGCTGGCAGCCGGCATAATTCGTCCTTCATCTTCTCCTGCTGGAGCGGGCTTCTTTTTCGTGGGCAAGAAGGACGGCAGACTCCGCCCCTCCATCGATTACCGGGGTCTTAACAACATTACGGTGAAAAACCGCTACCCTCTCCCATTAATGTCTGTTGCGTTTGAGTCCCTGCAGGGTGCGAAGATTTTTACCAAACTCGACCGTCGCAACGCCTACCACCTGGTCCGTGTCAGAGAGGGGGACGAGTGGAAGACCGCTTTCAACACCCCAACTGGGCACTACGAATATCTGGTCATGCCCTTTGACTAAAGCCCCGTCCGTCTTCCAGGCCTTTGTAAACGATGTGCTTCGAGACATGCTTGGCCGGTTCGTGTTTATTTATTTGGATGATATCCTCATCTTCTCCCAGTCGCCGGCTGAACATTCTCGCCATGTCCGTCAAGTGCTACAGAGGCTGCTGGAGAATTATCTGTTCGTTAAAGCAGAGAAATGTGAATGCCATTGGGACGCTGTTTCTTTTTTGGGATGTGTCATCTCTGCCGACAGTCTTCTGATGGATAGGCACAAGGCGGTTGAGGAATGGCCACAGCTGACTTCCCGTCGCGAGCTCCAGAAGTTTCTAGGGTTTGCCAATTTTTACCGGCGATTCATTCGCAATTACAGCTCTGTCGCCGCTCCGCTCACTTCTCTGACTTCCCCCACCAAACGCTTTTCCACAACAGCATTCCAGGAACTCTAGAAATGTTTCACCACCGCACCTGTACTCATCCAGCCTGATCCCGCCCGCCAGTTCGTGGTGGAGGTGGACGCCTCTGAAGTGGGAGTGGGAGCCGTCCTCTCTCAGGTGTCTGCGCAGGACAACAAACTTCACCCCTGCGCCTTTTTCTCGCGCCGACTCTCCTCCTCCGAGCGCAATTACGGCATCAGTGATCGGCAGCTGCTAGCTGTTAAGCTGGCGTTAGAGGAGTGGAGGCACTGGCTGGAGGGGGCGAGGGTTCCGTTCCTGGTGTGGACGGACCACAAGAATCTGGAGTACCTCCGCACGGCTAAGCGCCTTAATCCCCGTCAGGCTCGCTGGTCCCTGTTCTTCGCCAGATTCGACTTCGTCCTCTCCTACCGCCCAGTTTCCAAGAACGGCAAACTGGATCGTCAGTCCTCTTCACCTGCGGAGGCGCCTGAGCCCAGCACTATATTGCCCACTCGCTGCTTGCTAGCTGCGGCTTCGTGGGATATCGAGTCTCTGGTGCGCTCATCCCAGCGGGGTGAGGCCGGTCCCAGTGCTTGCCCTGTTAACCGTCTGTTTGTGCCCAAGACTGTTCGTTCCCAGGTTCTGCAGTAGGGACACTCCTCCAGGCTGGCATGTCACCCAGGAGTGAGACGCACCGTCGCCCTCATCGAGCAACGCTTCTGGTGGCCCACTATGGAGGAAGACGTACGCAGCTTTGTCTCCGCCTGCTTGGTCTGTGCCCAGAACAAACCCTTCAATCGCCCTCCTGCGGGGTTGCTGCGCCCTCTGCCGGTGCCCAAGAGACCCTGGTCCCACATCGCCTTGGACTTCGTCACTGGCCCGCCCCCGTCTGACGGTAACACTGCCATCCTCACTGTAGTCGATCGGTTCTCCAAGTCCGTGCATTTCATAGCACTGCCGAAGCTACCCACAGCTAAAGAGACTGCCGAGTTGTTAATCAACCACATGTTCAGGTTACACGGGTTACCGGTTGATGTGGTGTCAGATCCCAGTTCACGTCTCATTTCTGGAGGGCTTTTTGTAAGTTGCTGGGGGCATCGGTGAGCCTGTCTTTAGGTTTCCACCCACAGACCAACGGCCAGACCGAGCGAGCTAACCAACAGATGGAGACGGTGCTGCGTTGTCTCGCCTCTCAAGACCCCAGCTCCTGGAGTCGACTGCTGCCCTGGGTGGAATACTCGATCAACTCCCTGCCATCCTTTTCCACCGGCATGTCCCCTTTCCAGTGCTGCCTCGGCTACCAGCCTCCACTGTTCCCTGCTCAGGAAGAGGAGGTTGGCGTCCCCTCCGCAGTGGCGTTCGTTCGCCGCTGTCAGCGGACCTGGAAGCGCACCCGGACTGCGCTTCTGCGAGCGTCCACCCAGGTTAAGCGGGCTGCTGACCGGCGGCGGCCCAAGGCTCCCCGTTATGTCCAGGGGCAGCGGGTGTGGTTGTCCACATGCAACCTTCCCCTCCGAGTGGAATCCCGTAAGCTGGCTCCACACTTCGTCGGTCCCTTCCCTATCGCCAAGGTGATTAGTCCCGCAGCAGTCCGGCTCAAGCTTCCTCCCTCTCTTCGCCGCATCCACCTGACCTTTCATGTCTCCAGGGTAATAAGGGAAAAGTAACGTCAAATGAATGAATATTAAACACAGGGTGGGTTTGGTTGCAGTATTACCGCAAACTGCAAGGTGGCATTCTTCGAATACCGCAGAAAGGAAATCTCTATACTGCTGCAGCCCTACTCACACACGCTCACATGGTCCCCGCTGGCCCTGAGTGTGTTGTCCATGCCAATCTGTGTAAGTTGGAGCTTGCAGTGTATGTCTAAGGAGGAGTAAGCAGTTCACAGTCCTGCTCTGTGATCTGTTACAGTGCTGCTCAGGCCTTGTGTCCATGCTGGTTTTAAAAGTTGCACTAGGACTCACATCTCCTCACCACACCCATCTTGCAAACACTCTGAGCCCTTCCTGGTGCTTATGCTGGGTTTCAGTCAGCGCCCTGGATCAGAGTATGGGAGTGTATATGTTTAGTGACCTGCTTACCTCTCCCTGTTTGACTGTTGCACCCTTTTGGGTTAGGCTGGCCTGAGGGACAGACAGGGACAGGAATAATTCCTCCCACCAGGGGCTGTCCAGTATGGAGCAGATAACCATGCACCTTCATTTGGAGAGGATTGTAATTAAAGATGAACTGACAAGGCTACTTTGTTATCATCCAGCTCTAAAGCAGGGGTTTTCATTTGAACATTTGAACTTGTGCACACCCCCTCCCCAACCGCAACCCAAAACCCACCCCCAAACAACACGTGTGAATAACACCCTTGACACGCTCAAACAATATAATTAACTTTATGTATACATACAGATGCATTTCAGCTCCTTTCATTAATTTACTTTTAAGCGAGGATATACAACTTACTTTATTCAGTGTGATGGTTGAGCCTGTTTCTGAGAGCATAACATGTTGATTTGTGGTTTATTATTATTATTATTATTATTATCATTAACTGTCAGCGGTATTTGTTTTTGATGTACGCAAGGACAGAAAATGTTGTTTCGCAGAGCCAAGTTGAGGCAAAAGGCAAAAGTACATCAACTGTGAGCCTTGACAGTTCAGGGTACTCTGCCTGTTAACAGCCAAAACTCTGACAGTGGGGTTGAATCAAAGATGGCCTTCAATGTGCGGTCACTTGAAAGGTCCAGGAGAGCATCATGTTAGTCTGACAACAGCCGATACCGTGCATTGGTGATGAAGGGGTCACGAACCCAGTCGTGTTGGTCCCGACTCTGCTGCTCAGGAAAATATTTCCTGAAATGTTCAGAAAGGGCTTGCAGATGATGACTGATTTCATCTTTGGTAGCATCCAAGCTAAGTCCATTTTCCATAATAAACTCCTCCAAGGCGGGGAACATGTCCACATTTCCCCCCTCAACCTGTCCTCTCTGTCACTCCAGTTTCCTCATGAACCCCTCGAACTTGTCAGTCATTGATAGCAGATTTGAGTTCGGGCCCTGAAGTGATGAATTAATGGTATTAAATCTATCAAAAATGTCTGACAGGTATGCAGGATTTGCAAGCCACTTCGGGTTGGTAAAATATTCCACAAAGAAAGATGTGCAATCCAGTAAAAAAAAATGCGTAGTTCATCTCGCAGTGAAAATATCCGCTGAAGCACTTTTCCTCTTGAAAGCCATCTCACCTCTGTATGTAGGAGTAACGATTCATGTTCTGATCCCATTTCTTTACACAACAGTGCAAACAGTCTTGACTTTACTCGACGGGTCTTGATGAGATTTACAACTTGTGTTGCTGTCTTTAGCACGCTACTCAACTCTGAGGGGAGTGTTTTTGCAGCAAGGGCCTCCCTATGAATCATGCAATGAGCAAAACGGACATGCGGAGCTACATCACGAACCATTGCCTTCTGTCCTTTATTTTTCCCCACCATGGAACCTGCTCTGTCTGTGCACACAGTTACGCAATTATTCCAGCACAGATCCTCTTTGTCCAATTTGCTATTGAGTTTATCAAAAAATATACCTCCCTGTGCATGTTCCTTCAAGTGCACAGCAAAACAAAAAATCCTCATGTATTTTTCCCTCATGGCAGAGGCGGACAGATACAAAGAAGTTGCGAGGCATTTGAGATGTCTATCGATTCATCTAATTAAAATGAAAATTTCTTCGCACCCTTAATTCTCCATATTAGTTGACATTTAACGTTGTTTGCTATCTCACCGATATAGCGGCTGATCATATTCAGAGAGTGGAATTTTCACAATGTCACTGGCTAACTTCTCTCCGTGCACAGTTCAACAAATAGCCAATACTGCTGGACGAATGAGAGTCTCTGCAATCGTATGGGGTGCTTTGGCTTTGGCAATCATATATGCTACCTCATATGAGGCAGCCAAGGATTTGGATGTCACTGTGGTTTGTTTTGCCATTGTTAGTTTTTGGGTAGCCAACACTGACTCTTTACAGCAGAAAAAATAAACTGGCTCATCTTTGTATGTTGGGTGCTTCATGTTTAAGTGTCTTATTAGTTTCACAGGTTTTAACCTGTCATCAGGGGCAGACTGGCAACAAAAAGCAGCCCGGGAATTTGCTGTCAAGCGGCCCCAATTTGATACACCAAATTCGAACTGACACAACATGTTTGTCGATCAACGAATCATTAATTTAAAAAAAACACAATCTGTTCATTTGTATTGTTTGTATAGATCATCATGGCGCCCCCCGAAGCGAACGTGTTTGCTTGCTCCGCTCTGGAATGCCGACTTTTTTTTCTGTTGTGTGTGTTTTTTGTTTTGTCTACAGTGCGCGAATGCCATGCACTATTAACATATAGCAGACAGGCATTGCTGGACATCGCCAAACTGCACAGTCATTTTAAATTCACTGGTTTCGTACCTCTGGAGCTACAACTCACTGCTCGCTCCCGCGGCCACCACCACCACCCGCGGGAAGGTTCCACAGCCCCGAGCTCGCGTGAGGAAGCTGACCCAAGGACACACCCTCGGAGATGGAGACGCAAGCGAGGCAAGAGGGGAGGGCTCCATGCTAGGAGCTAAGCTTGCGCTAGCCGACCACCGCTACCCAGCCTCTTGCTAGCTAACGTACGGTCTCTGGAGAACAAACTTGATGAACTGAGAGCCAGGATTACAACACAACGAGGAAGAAGACACTGTTGTGCTCTGATTTTCATGGAGACCTGGCTGTCGGACAAAGTCCCAGAATCCGCCGTTCAGGTACAGACTCACTCCGTTCACCGAGGGGACCGAACTACAGCCTCCGGTAAGGTTAAAGGGGGAGGTGTGTGTGTGTTTATCAACAACTCATGGTGTGGGGATATTCGGACTGTTCGCAAGCACTGTTCGCCAGACGTGGAGTTTTTAGTGTTGAGATGCCGTCCCTACTATCTACCGAGGGAATTCAGCGCTGTGTTTCTGGCTGCTGTTTACATCACCCACGAGCCAACTCCACAGTGGCGCTCGGCGCACTCCACAACGCCATCAGCGCGTTAGAAATGGCTCACCCTGACGCTGTTTTTATTGTTGCTGGTGACTTTAACCAGTGCAATCTATGGACTGTATTTTCTAAATATTTCCAACATGTGGACATTACAACCCATGATAAGAATACACTGGATCATGTATACAGCAACATAAGCGGTGCATACAGGGCTGCACCCCGCCCTCACTTCGGACTCTCAGACCACATTTCTCTGTTCCTGTACCCGGCCTACAGACAAAGACTGAAACAAACGAACCCAGTCACCAAACAGGTTAAGCTCTGGACCACAGAGACTGAGGGCATCTTGCAGGACTGTTTTGCACAGACGGATTGGGATGTGTTTAAAGCTGCAGCCACCCTGGAGGACTCTTCTGTTAGCATACAGGACTATGCTGAGTATGTGACTGGGTACATTAGCACCTGTATCAACAACATTGTGCCCACCATACAAATCAGGAAGTTTCCTAACCAGAAGCCCTGGGTCAACAGCCATGTACTACACATGCTGCGTGTTCGATCTCTTGCATTTAGATCAGGCGAAGAGACAGAGTATAAGGCAGCAAAGTACGGACTGAGGAAAGCCATCACAGAGGCCAAAAGGCAGTTGTGGCAAGGCCTACAGCACATCACCGACTACAAGACGAACACCTGCTGCGCCTTCAGCTCTTCAGACACCCTGCTGGATGACCTCAACGAATTTTATGCTCACTTTGAGACCTCCAGCATCAGCACAGAGAAAAGGCACACACATACCTGGACCATCCACCCACCCCAACAGTCTCATCGGCCGAGGTACACAAAGCCCTGAGGAGGATCAATCCCCGCAAAGCAGCAGGACCAGACAACATCCCTGGGCGGGCCCTTAGAGCATGTGCCACCGAGCTGGCTGACGTCCTCACTTCCATTTTCAACTTGTCCCTATTACAGACCACCGTTCCAACCTGCTTCAAGACCACAACCATCGTCCCAGTCCCCAAGAGGAGCCCACCGACCTGTCTGAATGACTACAGACCAGTAGCACTCACTCCAATCATCATGAAGTGCTTTGAGAGAGTGGTGCTGGCCCACATTCAGGACAGCATACTGGATACCCTTGACCCCTTGCAGTATGCCTACCGGCCCAACGGGTCCACCTCAGACACCATTGCTGCTGCCCTCCATATTTCCCTCTCCCACCTGGAAAACAAGAACACCTACATCAGAATGCTCTTCATAGATTACAGCTCTGCCTTCAACATGGTCATTCCCCACAAACTCACCCACAAACTGTTCAAGCTTGGGCTGCACCCCACACTCTGTGACTGGCTCCTAGACTTCCTGACTGGCAGGCCGCAGTCTGTCAGGATCGGAAATAAGACTTCAGCCAGCACCATAACCAACATTGGCACCCCACAGGGATGTGTTCTCAGCCCCATCCTCTACACACTGTTCACACATGACTGTGTCGCCTCCCACAAGGACAACATCATCCTGAAGTTTGCGGACGACACCGCAGTGATAGGACGCATCACTGGCGGAGACGAAGCGGCCTACAGGAGGGAGGTGGCTAGTCTGGTGACATGGTGTGAGGAGAACAACCTCACCCTCAACACGGACAAGACAAAGGAGATGATAGTGGACATGAGGAAGGAGAGGGGAACTCATCGGCCATTGTTCATCCGAGAGCTTGAAGTGGAGAGGGTGAGAAGCTTCAAATACCTGGGCGTTCACATCAGTGAGGACCTCACCTGGGCATTCAACACCACCTAGCTGGTCAAGAAGGTGCAACAGTGGCTATACTTCCTGAGGAGGCTGAGGAAGTTTGGCATGGCGCCTATGGTCCTCAGCAACTTCTACAGCTGCACTGTGGAGAGCATCTTGACCAGCTGCATCACCGTGTGGTACGGCAGCACCACTGCAATGGACCGCAAAAGCCTGCAGAGAGTGGTGAAGACTGCTGAGAAGATCATCAGCAGTCCTCTGTCCTCTCTGCAGGCCATCTACCACCGCAGAGTCCACAGGAGAGCTGCCTCCATTCTCAAGGACCCCACCCACCCTCAACATGGACTGTTCACACTTCTACCCTCAGGATAGAGACACAGAAGTGTGAAATGCAGGACCTCCAGACTGAGGAACTCTTTCTTCCCCTCAGCCATCAGACTTTTAAACGGCCAAAGGGAACACAGACTTAACTACCTCATGTAGTACTTGGACTCATTGTTTACTCCAGTTGCACATATCCTACTGTTACCACCGCACCTTGCAATCTGTTGCACATTCCAAGCTATATTGCACACTTACTTTGCACACTAATGTACATGGCTGCTATTACTACATAGTTTATATATTTTTTATTTCTGTATTCCTATAGTTTTTTTATTCTATTCTATTTATTCTATTTACTTTATATTTTATTCTTATATTATTGTTATGGCATCCATTGTGGACAGCAAGGGAAGAATTTCATTGGACAGGGAACATGTTTCGTACTGTGCATATGACAATAAACGCTTTGACTTTGTTTATGTTAGGCTGATATGTAAAACGATGAAACTAATTTTCCAAGGTTTTCCTCCCCATGTTTGTGTGTAGAGAAAGCAAAAAATTCAAAGTTGAATTAATGTAATGATCACTGGACACCTAATTTTACTTAATAGACTGCTTTTATTATCAGAATTATTTAAAATATTGCAAAACAGGAGACGTCACGTGACACAATCGAAGATGGCTGCTTAGGAGAGGTGTGCTGCACATCATCGTATATATTTATATTATTTCATAGTTTAAGGCAATTGCTTTAATTCTCTAGTTATAGTAAATCGAACTGCAGCAAGCCACTGACATGTCCGAGGCTTCAAAATTACAAAAACAAGACGGTAGCAGGCGATATCAGACTAGGCTAAACTCTCCAGATTTGGTTGAAGAAGGCGACGCCATGTTAGTTGTTGGAGGCAATGTGTCTAAAGACAAATGTAATGCTACCATACATGCGCTGTTGAAACAAATGTCGGAGGACCAGAAAACACAGCTGAATGAGATAAAGAAGACAACTTCATCGATCGAACTTAAGCTGTCAGAGATCCTTTCTCGCCTTTTGGATGCCGAGGGCCGACTGGATTGCTTAGAAGATGCAGCGAGAAAGGCAAAAGCTAACCCATTAGCAACCATGGCCGAGCTGGACATGCTTTGTCAGAAAGTAGACGACATTGAGAATAGGGAGAGACGATGCAATTTATGATTCACCGGCTTCCCGGAGGTGGATGAATGTGCTGATACCCTAGCTTTCCTGGCTAAAACAATCCCGGACATATTGGCGATGGACTTTCCTGATGGCATCGCCCTTGAGAGGGCTCATAGATTAGGTCCACGCAGGGAGCAGAACGACCCACCCAGACCCAGACCCATTATCGCAAGATTTCTACGATTCCAGGACAAAGAACGCATACTGATGAATATACCTACAGCGCTGTCCCCGGGAGTAACATGGGAGGCCCTTAAAGCTTATATTAGAGGATATGTGATTCAGTATGCTTCTTATAAGAAAAAGGAAAGTATAAAAAAACAATTGGAGCTTGAGAACGAAATTAACTTGGCAGAACGTGCATTTAAATTGAATATGACTAGCCCCAAATTACACCAGCTAACAAAACTTAAATGCGAATACAATACCATTCTTACACAGAAAGTAGAATTTTCTCTTTTCAGAGCTAGGCAACGGTACTTTGAGGAAGGAGATAAGGCTGGGAAATTATTAACTGGGCAGATTAAGCACAAGGAATTACTCTAAGCGTAATCCCAGCACTCAGAGATAAACTAGGCTTTTTAAGAACGTCAACACAGGACATAAATGATACATTTAAAGATTTTTATAGTACCCTATATAGCTCAGAATCCTTAGCTCAAACCCAGGAGATAGAGGCTTTTTTAAGAACATTGGATCTGCCCACCTTATCGAGGGAGCAAAGTATAATGCTTGAAGCTCCTATAACGGGGGAGGAACTTAGGGATGCAATTCAATGTTTAACACCAGGAAAAGCACCTGGGCCCGATGGTTTTACGGCCGAATTTTGTAGGCATTATTCTGAAGATCTAGTGCCAATGTTACTGGATATGTACAATCATTCACTGGAAATAGGCTCTTTACCCCCAACTTTAGCCAGGCATTAATATCCTTAATTCGTAAGAAAGATAAAGACGCCTGTGACTGCAGAAGCTATAGGCCGATCTCGTTGATCAACTGTGGTGCAAAGCTTCTTGCAAAAATTTTAGCAAATAGATTGGGTAAAGTCATTTTATCACTAGTGCACATGGATCAGGTTGGTTTCATCCCCCACCGTCAGTCCACGGACAACATGAGACGCCTTATTAACATTATGTGGTCAGTGCGCAATGAGGCATCTCCCATGGCCGCCCTGTCATTGGATGCCGAAAAGGCATTTGACAGGGTTGAACACTACCTGTTCCTCACTTTGGAGCACTTTGAATTTGGGGTGAAATTTATTAATTGGATCAGGCTTTTGTATAGTGGGCCTGAAGCTGCAGTGGTAACTAATGGCTTAATATCACCTTACTTTCAACTAAACAGAGGCACAAGGCAGGGGTGCCCTCCCTCGCCTCTGCTCTTCGCCCTTAGCATAGAGCCACTTGCTGCATTAATTCGTCTTGATGATAAATTCCCGGGAATCCTGATTGGCCCTTCGAGGCACAAAATGATGCTATATGCTGACGACATCTTAGTCTTTGTATCGGACCCGGCAGGCTCAATCCCAGCCCTTCTCTCTTCCATAGATCTGTTTTCCAGATTTTCAGGCTACAAGATCAATTGGTCTAAGTGTGAGGCCCTTCCCCTAACTTCCTACTGCCCAAAATCCCTTTCAAGTAGGTAATTTTCAGTGGCCAACTAAATGCATTAGGTACTTGGGTGTTCTGTTCCCACCTTTAATATCAGACTTCAGCAAAGCCAACATTGAGCCCCTTCTTGATCGCTTTAATTCCGATATCACTAGATGGTCAGCTCTGTCTCTCTCTTTATGGGGTAAAGCTAATGTCTTAAAAATGAACGTGGCTCCGAGGTTTAATTATATTTTGCAAGCCCTCCCAATCAAGATCCCCCTTAAATACTTCCACCAGTTCCACAGATTATGCAATTTATTCTTATGGAATGACAAGCGCCCAAGGATATGCCTAAACAAACTACAGAGGCCAGTTGATGCTGGTGGGCTGGGAATCCCTAATCTTCTTTACCATTACGCTTTCTGCCTTCGACACCTGGCTCAGTGGTCTCTGCCTCCGGAACGTGTGCCACCATGGCATAATTTAGAAACCCAAATCTGCGACCCTCTCCCTCTTATTCATAGCACCACTATAATTTAGCCCTGTCACAACCAGTCGCACCCAATATTCTCACATATTCAGTGGGTGTGGAAGCGCATTTCAAGACCATTTAATTTTAATCCATTTCTGAACAGCACCTCAAGTATATGGTTGAATCCTAAGCTGTGCATAGCTAATTCTCCATTCCTGTGGAAAATATGGATACAGAGTGGTATTTATACAATTAATGATATGTATAGTAATGATCACATAAAACCTTTTGCAACTCTGCAACAGGAGTTTGGTCTGCAACAGAATCAGTATTGTAGGTATCTGCAAATTTCAGAGCATTTTTGGTTCCCACGATATACCCCCTCATACAGACATCCCTTCTACATTAGTAAATTTGTTTGGTAAGAGCCATGAGGCATCACATTATTATTCACTGCTACTGAATAAGTCAGGCACCACTGTGGCCCTGAAACGGCTGTGGGAAAAAGATCTTAACATCGTGTTTACAGACAGAGAATGGGCCTCTCTATTACGTAATCTCAAAAAAACATCAAGAGAAATTCAGACAAGGCTTATACATTTTAAAGTACTAAATAGACTCTACTGGACCCCAGCTAAATTAAACAGGGCCAAATTGAAAGATAACCCTTGCTGTTGGAGGTGTCAATAAGAAGGGTCGCTGGTTCACACATTATGGAGCTGCTCCAAGGTACAGAACTTATGGATGTCAATTCATAAATTGCTTGAATTAATACTTGGACTTCAGCTTCCATACTGCCCCAGACTTTATGTTCTTAGTGATCCTTCTACCACAGAAGATCTTCCTAGATCTGAGGCAGAATGGGTTCATACTGCCATTATGATAGGCTGGAAATTACTAATTCAACAATGGAGATCTGCCCAGGCCCCCTCATTTGGTGAATGGCATATATTGTCGAGCAAGGTTGCTGCATATGAAAGGGTCTCTTATAGACTAGCAGAAAGGCAGGATGACTACCTGCATAAATGGGCTAAATTCTTAGATTACGTTAATGGCCCCTCCCCCCCTCATACCTCACTACAGTTTCATCATATGTCTGGACACTGAAGCAGAGCACACCCACCCCAGCACCTTTTTGTTGTTTTTTTTTTTTTCCTGTTTGTTTTACTCTACCTTTGTTCTGTATTTTCTTTTGTGTTTTTATATATAATTAGGGCCCAAGCACTGAGTGTGCGAAGGGCCCTATTGTATCCGTTATGATTATTATTATTATTAAGGCCCAAGCACTGAGTGTGCGAAGGGCCCTATTGTATCCGTTGTGATTATTATTATTATTATTATTATTATTATTAGGGCCCAAGCACTGAGTGTGCGAAGGGCCCTATTGTATCTGTTGGCGTTATTATTATTATTATTATTATTATTATTTTTCAACTTTGGAGGCCTTTTTGAGGTGCTTGTCATGCACGAAAACTCATGAAATTTGGCACACACATCAGAAGTTGCGTGAATCGGGGTTTATCAAAACCTTGGACCTGGTGTGGCACGGGGGCTCCATAGCGCCCCCTTTGTCAAATGTGGTCACTGTGGGCGTCCAATTTCACGCACATGCACCAAATTTGGTAGGCATATTGGTCTACCTAAGATGAACACATTTCGCAATCACACCCCTTAACTCCGCCCAACAGGAAGTTGGTCACTTTGGGTTTTGTGCGTTTTCACAGTCAGCGAACTTTCGAATACTCCTCCTAGAGGATTCATCCGATTCATATCTTGCATGGTGTTGAAATGGCGAAACAATGAATTTATATGTCTCGCCACACAAAAAGGGAATTTGTCATAAGTTCTCCATACATTGCTTGATACGGCTCAAACTTCACAGGTTTTTGGTTATGATGGTTATGATGATATCCACATGCCCAGAGTCACACCCTGGTATAGCGCCACCATCTGGCAACAGAAAGAGTGGCTTTTTCAGCCATCTCAGCTCTACTGCTCCTAGACGGTTCATCGGATTCAATTCAGATTTGGTGTACATGTGGTCACAGATGTCTTGATTTTATTCTGCAAAGGTATTTTTTGATACGTTGAACAGCGTAGCCATGGGTAAAGGTTGAATTTGGGCACCTCTAAACAGTTTTTGACCAGTTTCACCAGTCTGATGAATGACAGGATGCTTAACCAATCAAATGAGTTGTAGCGTGGGGGGTTGTATTGAGGTGCAACGTCATGAATGTAGCCCTTCAGATAGTCGAACAGCGGCCATGTTTTTTAAAGTGTTTTGAGCACGTTAGCAGTGTTGCCAATTCAGCGATTTTGGAGACATTTTGCATGTTTAGTAAAAAACAAACTCCTTTAATTGTGGTATTGTGTTAATTTGGTGCTTAAGTCAGGGATAACTGCGGACGAACTGTCCCGGGTTGGAACATTTTTGACGAAGTCGCAGGCAAGCTCAGCTTCGAAGTCGCGGTGTTATGAACTCACCCATGTCGGAAGGCATTTCGCATCCTTACTAAGAAATATTCGCATAATTGCTTTTATGAGA
>CM032881.1:38435889-38542450 GCA_019176425.1 Megalops atlanticus
GCCCTAATAATCACAACAGATACAATAGGGCCCTTCGCACACTCAGTGCTTGGGCCCTAATAATAATAATCACAACGGATACAATAGGGCCCTTCGCACACTCAGTGCTTGGGCCCTAATAATCACAACGGATACAATAGGGCCCTTCGCACACTTTGTGCTTGGGCCCTAATAACAAGTGTAATTTTATTATATAATCTCACATCAGACATGATATTTCTGTTCTAGAGCTTTTTACTTTGGCAACGTTCACTTGTGTACGATCTGTATATTTCTGCTCAATTTAAGATGTATTAGCAACTTTAGATTTCGTTTTGTCGTTTTTTGTTTTTTTTATTTTGCTAATATCTGCAGTGAAGTCGCTTGGAAGTATTTCCTTGTAAATCGCTCTCGCATTTAACAGTCTGCAAGCCAACTTTCAATGAAGATTGGTGCATACGTAATTTTGTAATAAAATGTTAATGTGCTACAGTACGTGTTTCTGATGTTGAACTTCTTAGTTCTGTAAAAAAACAAGTTCATCATTAATAAAGATGTTGAAAGGAATGTTTTGTTTTGTGCTAAAAATGTTTGTTTTGATGAGCTACCAAGAACACGTATTGCATTGAGGGTTGTACCTTTTCCAGTGATTCGGGTTTAGCAGATAGTGTCATCGTACTTATGAATAGACATTTTTGTCTGAAATACGACTACACTGATATCCAGTCTTATTTTGCAACTATTCTAAACAGTATGACGAAGACTACTACCACTACTAGGCCTACTACTACTATTTCTAATAATAATAATAATAAGTTATAATGTTATAACAATAAAGAAGGTAGCGGTAATAATAATAGAGCTTCTAGAGTTATGAAACAGTTTAGGCCAGTTGCACATCTGGAAGGTCTGTTTAAACTCGATGACCTTGCTTGTTAGCCCCACATGTCGTACATGCATTTGATGTTAATCTGGTTTTATGAAATACATATGAAATACGTGTTTGCTTTAGCAAAAAGGTTTACAGGAAATAGAATTGGTTTTGTTCAGCATATTCTGTTGCTAATAGATTTTTACTGCCAACTCTTTGATGAGGTTATCTTTCAGATTATGGTGGGGGCCGGTTTGACAAAAATTAACTCAAATTTTGTCAGGCAGGGAGTGGGGAACACAAGTAAAACCATTACATCCGTTGCCCTATAAACATGAAAAAGGCCGATATGTAAAGGTAGCTCATTTGATAACCACTGTTTTCTTGCTCGCGTTTACCTGTTGGAACAATGTTATTATTTGACGAGTTGCTACAAACAACGTCAATGTTGCGTGTTTTCAACTTCAAAGTCTAATAAATTGATTACGCTACGTTACTGTAACTAAGGTATGTCTCTCTGGCTAGTTTCGGACTGTGCAGAGGAATTGACATTCGCTGTCAGGATTAACCTTTAGCGTAGGTGAGTCTTTTTCAGTGAGTTCATCCAACTGTGGACACGTGTTTATTATTGTAGTATATTTTTCGTGCTAATGCAAAGTTCACCCATTAAGTTAGCCATTTAGCTCTAGCTAAGTTTTCAGCGACTTTGCCCGTAAAGGAATTTACACAACTGATAATTTTCATTTTGACGTGAACTATCTGCCTATAAGCCTAGCAACACAGAAGGGAAAGGTTTAAAAAAGTTCGATATAAGGTTATACAACTTGTGGTTAGGTGTGTAAATAAGAGTATTTTAATTCTGAGGAGACGGCAAGAGTTATTTCTTCATATAGCTAAATCTAGCTAGGTTAGGTATCCATAGTGTTTAGTTGTTAACGTTCTCGTGCTAGTAGTTGCCACATACAGCGAAGTTAGCTGACGCTAAAATCATCATTTAAGTTTGAATGACTATGAAGTTGTATTTTACTATTGAATTATTTTATAATGCAATGCTCTATGAACTGTTTGGTATATATCTGTCTCATTAGCAGCCACTGTTCTTTGTGTTGTAAGTTTTATTTGTTGTCTAACTCAGTGTTTCTCAACCCTGCTCCTCGCGGCACCCTGTCCTGCATATCTTCTATCTATCCTTGCTCTACCTACCTGACTGAACTCACCAGTGGCACATTTTATTAGCTGAGTACACCTGATTTAATCAAGCAGCAAGGATAGATAGAAGCTATGCAGGACAGGGTGCCGCCAGGAGCAGGGTTGAAAAACACTGGTCTAACTATAACGGTGACGGGGATGAGGACTGCAGTTGTAACGTTAGCTTGTTTGGCAGCTACCATTAAATAAGTGATAATAAGTAATGCATAGGTAATCATAAAATGTTATGCTAGAATGATTATACTTTTTTGATATTTTGCAGTAACATTATAAAGTATAAGTATAGCAGCCGCTTACTACCTGCTTTCACAATGTCACGCATTGCACTCCTCTGTGATCCGTGTCGTTTTAAAGGCTTCCCGTTTCTTCAACCAATCTTGTAATTAGACCCATCGATGATTGACGTTACGTATCCCCAATTATGTGCATGTCGTTTAGTAGCTACAACCAATAGTAGCTCAATAGGCGTGTAGGCACCTTGGGAAGTTAGCAGACGGCCTTTAAAACGTGGTGGCGTTGTGTGTGATGAAGGACCGAGGGGGGGAACGGAGAGTTCAGGGAAATTTGGAAACGAATTTGGCGGTAAGTCAAATTCGTATGCAATTGAAAGGGAATAATTACACCTGTACGTTCCTCTAAAGTTGTTTGTATGGTTCTGTTTTGTTGCCATTATGTTATGATATAGGGAACAGAACAAAATGACACTGTTAAATCCCACAACATTGTTTATTTCCCGCTTTATCTTGCAAGCTTAGCTAAACAGCCTGCTTGCAGGTGTTTAACTAGTTTTAAAAGACTTAACGCATTATCTAACCAGATTTTTTTCAGTTTATATATTCATTTGATGTTTAACTTTAGCTACTATTATGTCCAAGTGTAACTTGTAAACTCATTTTGGTTTTAAAAGACTAAGTAGCTAAGTCAGCTAACGTTATCCGATCGTTAAGATGGGTGTAATAATCGTAGGAGGTTACTGGTTAGCGAAGTAGTTGAGTCAGTGAGTCGTCTCTAGCTGGATCTGATTATTACTGTCAGCTGATGAGTTTTCTTTTTTCGAAGTGGTTTGTGCTTTTCTTTTTAGCGTTTTAGTTAGTCTAGCATTTCGGGGGATTGATCAAAAACTTTAAGGCAGATAGACAGCTGGCTCCAATTAACTCGCTAATTAGACAGACAGTTTAACCTGATCAACTTAATTGACTAAAGGCATAAACACACAGGCTACATTTGGCTAAGGGTTTTGTTAAATACTGACATTCCTCTAACAGTTGGTTTGCTAAGTAGTTTGCACCTAACCGGTCGTAGAGTAACGTAGGTCTAATCACATTAACGTTAGCTATCTAAATTAGTCAACAAAAAGATGCCTTCGAGAATATGAAGTCAGAGATCACTTTGAAGTGTGACTGTTTCTAGCCTCTCCTTATAGAAATAAAATGTGTCATCACGTAGCCAACCTGCTCACAGCCATGTCCTTAAATAAACTGCAGTGATGTATTTCGCTGTCGAAGTTCGAATAGTAGCGAGGTTTATGTCTAAAAGGGCGCAGACTTGTAAACTGTTACTAGGTTTTGCAATATGCGAGCGAACATTAGCCTACACTTGTATGGTTCACAGTCACTATATATATTTAATATGTACATTTTTTTTCCAGAAACCTGCGAGTCGAGTCATATTTTTCACACCTTTTCTAGCACATCTGACAGTAGTATGCGTTGACCTAGGGTGACCTGATTTTCAAACCCCCAAACCGGGACCCTTCGGACGTTCATGTACGCTCACGCGCACATGTATGCGCTTATGCACGCACCATAGCCATTTTCATCAGGATGGGGGACAATTATTTCAGAGCTTAGTACACCTAGTGACTGCACCTTTTAACACCATGGACAGCGCCTCCGCAAACGAAAAGTGATGTTTTGTCTCCAAAAATCCACCAAAACCTTTAGCGCACAGACAGATTCTGTCACAGTGCCACAAGCGTCATAGCATAGGAACAGCCTTGACAAGGACACATTGATTGATTGACACACATCAGTGTTGAATTCAGACACGTGGTGCATTGTTTGTTTTTTGATTGGGTTGGGTAATAATGAGTGGGAAAGAACATAAATGTCTATGTAAGTGCTGAAAACCGGGACAATTTGGTAATGAATGTTGAAAACCGGGACATTTTAGTGTTTTACGGATATTTGTCGAGACTTGGGACACCCAGCTTGAAACCAGGATAATCCCAGACAAACCGGGACGACTGGTCACCATACGTTGACCTAACCCTTCTTATAGCCATAGGTGATTACTGTCCTAATGTCAGGACAGTTTATATCACTGTTTAGCAAGGTTGTCTTGAAGTATATAACCCCCTCCAGAAATGTGAGTTTGGTGACATTCTTAATTGATCACAAAAAGTAGAATATGGGCTAGAATGACTAAAGAATGAGTTCTGCATTTGAATTCATTTCTGTAGGTGTCTAACTGCTTACACTAAAGTTTTGAATAAAACTTTTTAACACAAAATACAAGCTAATTTGCTTAGTTATATTTGCTGATCTGATATGTGAGACTGGTGTCAAAACACTGCTTG
This sequence comes from Megalops atlanticus, assembly GCA_019176425.1. Taxonomy (NCBI): domain Eukaryota; kingdom Metazoa; phylum Chordata; class Actinopteri; order Elopiformes; family Megalopidae; genus Megalops; species Megalops atlanticus. The sequence goes on from CM032881.1 coordinate 38,440,527, forward strand.
CTGATTGATTAAATGGAGGATGGGGTGTTGACAGTAATGCTTGTACCAGGAGTGTGTACTTGGTATAGAGAAATTAAAGCTAACAGCCAAGCTAATGGTGCCATTCATTTCCTAGTGTAGTGGGGGATAAATGTGCTTCAGAGAAGCTCATTTTCTCTTTTCTCCCTCATTTCCATCCTTCCAGGGAACCTGCAGCTATACTGGTATCTCAAGGCAGAAGTTGGCTGAAGTTACTGATAAAGGATGTGTTTTGCAGTTGTTAAATTAAAGAATTGAGGTTTGAAATTCTAGTCCTATAATGGCATGAGCAACTTCTGCCTTGAGCTCAGAATGAGTGGATGCTTAACTTTTTTTGATTGCATGACAACATTAACTCTTTGATACATGAAAGTAAGTACCCAAGACAGATGAGGAAAAATTTCATGCTTTCAAGAACATCTGTTGCTTGCTCTGAAAGTAGGTTGTATTGGTGTTGCAGAAGACTTTCAAGATCTGTTGGATCCGTTTGTCACTGAAGAATTATTTTTTTAAAAAGTTGCGCCAGTGCAAATGCGTTGTACCATCGGAATTTAAAAATCATTGATTCTTTTCTTTTGTTTTAAATTGGATACAGATTTGAAGTTAACATAGATAGATCAATGAAGGAAGCAATCTACACCATGGGTAACAATACACACGTCTTACACAAACATGTTTAATTGTATTTGCAGTGTTCTGTTGTATTTTGATATGACAGTAATTGGTGCAAGAAATAAGCCTTTCTAATTTACCGCTTGTGAACTCATTTTTTGAATACATGTCAACTGCATCAACCTTTGTAACATTCAAAGCAAATGGGTAGAGAGGAGCTGAAAATTCTACCTGTGAGTAGATAATGTCAGCAGAGCTAATGTGTTGCTGGTGTCTTATGGAACAGAATGACAGGGACATGTGCTAACTTCATAAAACCTCAAGGCTTCAAAGGGTTAATGATAACTATCTAATTTACAGTAGTTCTGTTATTTTGTTTCTGATCCATGTTTTGAGATGGACCCACTTTGATATCTTTATCTCTCTTATATTAATATCTTAATCGCTGGCTTGTCAACAGTCTAGTCAGTTACTTACTGAACATCAAAATAAAACCATTAGGTTTATTGGCATGTTAGGAAATATGCCCATAGATTGTACAGAATGATTTTCTTTTGTTTCATAAATAAATTGATGCATACTCACAGTGCTTTCATGGCTTGACAAGCCTGAACCCTTAAAGAAACTACAAAAACTGAAATGCTCTTTTTGGCACTCAAATGAAGTTTTATTGAAAGTACAATGTTTTCATTGAAGGAGTTGCTTGAAGTAAAGTGTGAATGATGTTAATGTTTGAAAATGAATTCTGTAATCTTTCTCTGAAAATGAATTAGAAATTTTGGAAAGGCCATTTTTAAACAAAGTTCTACGTTTACTCTGAGCTGAGCCTGCTATCCAGAAAAAAAATGGTTGTACGTAGAATGGATGTAGGCTACATAGAAAGTGTAAAGGTATCAGCATATTTTGGAATTGTAAAATTATTAGTAGCACTGTTCTACAATCACTGATCAGTGATGTAATCATTTGTGCTCCTGAGGTAACGTCAGTGTTGTCCCAGGTGTTTTATGTGCTCTTTAGTGAAAGTAGTGGCAAATTCACACTGAGGTTAAGGGTGTAGGCTCATAGGAAGTCAGATGTGACAGACAGGACACAGGCTGCATTAGCTGTGAAAACCTTCCCCATCAGCACATCAGTTAACTAGAATTAATACACTGATAGCACTGGTGTAATTCACTTTGGACCTCAGTTTAACTGCATGTGGATGGATGGCCTTCTTGAGACTCATGGGAATGGCCTGATGCCTGATTGTGATCTCTCTTTACCTGCTGATTGGCCAGATGTTTGCAATTTTATCACCAAAATGGGTTTAGCAATGATGTTACAGGTATTCTTTGAAATGAGTTTTATTAAATGTAATTTCATGTATTATGTTTTTGCTCATATTAGTTAAGCTGTTTATTTCTGGTCCATGTCGCTACATGGATTCCATATAATGAATTCTGTTCCTTAGGTTAATTATACTTTTATTGAGGTATCACTTCTGTGCTTAATTCCCCTAAAAATGTGATTAGCCTTTAGCAGAGGGTTTACCTTAACTGCCTGGCTTTAGCTTTTTGCTGTGGTAAATCCCCTTAGATGCAAGCTCATGTGATTAACTACAGTATCTCCAGTGTTTGTTTATGCTATATAAGAACACTTTCAATGTGTAAATAATCTCAGCAATCAGTTCAGTCCTCTTTGCAAACAGAGCTGAGTCATTTGATTTTCCTTCAGATGTTGCTGAATTATGATGCCATTAGCTCCACATACCCTGAAAAGCCTGAAACTGCTGACTCTTGGTGTCATCATTTGTCACTGTTTAGCAAGATTAGTGACTTATGATGGCTGAATGAAGGTCAGGTGCCACAAGAGAGTATTTTGGCAAAATGTGGTGAAAAATATTTGGTTATTATCATGGAGATGTACACATTTGCACATTGTAGATTGTTGTGTAGCTTTTGATATACATCAATTGGTTTTGATTTACTTATTGTTTTTGATTTATGTGGTTATTATGCAGTGTTGCTGTCATTTCAAGCACAGAGGTATGTGTGTGTGCATGTGCACGTGCACACACATTGTTTGTTGGGTGAAATTGAGTGCTGATTTGAGTAAATGCTCCTTACTATGAGAGAGCAGCTGAGCACTACGAGCAAGAGAGAAGGCTCCACTTGTTCTTCTTGAGAGAATCTGACAGTCTGAGGGCTGATCAATAAAGTTAAAGAAGCTGGGATGCTGTCTATATCTAAAGCGGCACCATCTCCAGAGCTCTCTGCACTGCATGTCTGACTCCACAGATTCATGCCAGAGACTCCCTGTAGGTCTGTTAGACAGTACTGCTTTGTCAGATTAAACTGCCAACTGTTCATTGCTATGCAGGGTTTGGAGTCCTGTGTGGTTCAGTTCAGCAGCACAAGTCACTATTATACTTTTTAAGCTCTGACAACAGACTGTTCAGTGCCACGGACACCATTTTCAATAGAGTAGAGTTGCATGTCTTAAGTGTGTGGAAAATCTTGGTTTAGGAATAATTTCTCTAGAGCATACTGCACCAAGTCTTTGTAGAGAATTATCAGTTAAGCAGTGATTTTGTGATAGAGTCATTCCAGGGTGAAGTGAGAGGTCAGGCAGTGATTATCCTCACACAACAGTTTCTATAACATTCTTAGTAGTTACTAAGTGTATTTTCTTTTTTTTTTTTTTAACTACTTCCTTTTGTGTAGATGAAGTGAGTGATGAAGGAATTGATGTGGTGACCAGTGCAGCAATTTGTCTGCTTTGCAAATCTACCAATCTGCATAGAATGTTATCTGTACCTGGTTGTCAAATCTGTACACTTGCATATGATAGACCAGGTGGTGTGAATTCAGGAAGAGCTGGTGTATTTGCTCATTGAAGACCAACTCACTGTTGTCAATTCAGTTCTGTATGCACCACTCAGAAGGGAAAACCATCCATGCTACAAGACTGGATTCACATGAACTTGATTCTTTGATGGACTTGATAACTGCACTGGTGTAACACTTGTGTTTTGCAGGAGAGAGATGGTTCAAGAGACAAATCAGCCAGAAGAGCCTGTACTCTGTGCCATGGGCTGTGGGTGCTATGGGAACCCTCGGACCAATGCTATGTGCTCAGTGTGCTACACAGCTTTCATTCAAAGTCAGAGCAGTGACACCAGAGCTGAGACATCTCCAGGTAAGCAAAAATGCAAAACACACTGAAAACGACCTCACACACCTACACCCAGACCCAGAATACTCATTTAAACTATAGATGTTTTCTTCTACATACAATGTTTGTAGTGCAACTTCTGTGGCAACTGATAACATTCCTGATGATTGCTATCTATTTTTTTCTCCTAGCAAAATTGCAGTGAACACTATTAAAACAGAGGAAATTGAGAAATTTCTGTGAAATGTGATTAAATATCAAATGGCCAGTCTTTACATGTATTTGTAATCAATTGGAAGTGATGGAGAGGATCCCTTTTCATGAGTGACTTTGTATTGAATTGGAACATTAAGTTTAATGAAGGTACAGGTGTACATCCTGGGTGTGTGTGTTGTGGAGCAGCAGGTGTGAGTTTGCAGTTCCACAACAGAGGCAGAGATCTCCAAAGGATTAGACTCTAGTGTAAAGTGCCAAACCTGAAAAGCAGGTCATGTTTCCCCCCTGTGTTTGCAGAGTTGTCGGGCATCTGTGTAGGGGAGTCTCCACCAGCCCCATGCTCGGAGAGCAGCACCTCCATGGCTTCGCTGGCATTGTCCCAGACCGCTGCCACCCCTGCCACTGCTGCAACATTGTCCCAGACCACTGCCACTGCCGCCACTGTGGCTGATGAGAGCAGGTACCGCCTCTCTGTCCACATTCTGACATGCTGTACCTTTGTCTGTCGTTCTGTGCAAGAGATGTGTTATTTGGTTGCTCTTGCCATTTCTCAATTTTGGTTTGCAGTTCTCCTTCTCTGAGTATTTTAGAGGAAGGCCCTCAGTATACATGTAATAAAACGGTATGTATTTAGTGAAGCAGTGTTACTGAAGAATGCCTTCAGTATACTTAATAAAGCTGTATTGCTGAGGAATGCCATCAATTTTCTGGCATCGCTGACATCCCCGCATCCTTTGCAGTGCAGAGAGGCCCTGGGACACAGTGGAGTGTGTTACTGGAATTTACTATTCCAGTAATTTTCTAAAATTATATAACATTATTATAAAAAATCATTCAGTTATGTTAGTTTCTACTTTGTGGAACAGACAGTCAGATGAATGAGATGAGACCGGTCTTTCAGAGACGAGGTTTATTCCCCAGGAACCAAAGTTAAGCACACGAACAGCGCCTGAACTAAGACTGCCTGGGCTCAGATGAGCACTCACAGAAACACCTAAGTGTGATTAGGCTACACCTCAACAGCTGTTGATTGCATTTAGACAGACTGACAGAGAGTGGACGACAAGCATTGACATGTTCATGACCCTTTATTCAAAGACAGTTCCTGTGGGCAATTGAGTGTGATCTAGATGTATCGCCTAGCCGTGATTAAATTTGACATGATTTTGGGCGATTCAATAAATGAGTAATAGAATGTAGGTCCTAATGATTATTTATCTTTTTGTATCCTCACACCAGGATCATTACGCCTGTGGTGGGCCCACCCGCCCTGCTACATAGCTAAGAGTAATTTCATTGGCAACCTGTCATGTCAATCACTCTAATTTGCCCAGCTGCAATATGGCTAGCCAGCTTGCTAATGCTCATTGGCTAGATGTCATCCTGTTCAAAACAAAGGGGGAAGTAAGTGGTAATGGACTCTTCACTGGGCCTTCCTCCCCCTTACTGTTACTAAGTTGGACAAGCTGTCATAACCTGCGACCCTGCAAGGCAGGGCCAAAAAACTGCAATACCATTGCATCAAAATTCATGTAATAACTGATAAAGAATACTTCTGTAATCTAATGAGCTCCCCTGTCCTGAAAGCCTGGTAGCTTCAGTGTAGTGTGCACGTGTATGGAGGTAATCCACAGCACACAGGTGCAGATGTAGGCAGTTTGCACAGATAGTTTGCATCTTCCAGCTCTTGATTCTTATACATGTGGAGGGAACACTTACTTGTTTTCTGCAAATGACTAAGATTACCATGCTTTAATGACTGATTCATTTGCACTGAACTGTATACATAGTCATCTTGATTATGTGATATATGTATTGTATGTAGATTGTGTGTTCAGGTATACTCAAAAGAACTGAAGCTACATTTCCTTCCGAGGAAATGTGGCCTGAGTTGTGCACTGTGTGTCCATCCTGTCTGTTGGTCTAAAGAGTGCTCTGGATCCCTTTCAGCTTACCCTCTTCTAGTCAGACACCAGCATTGCAGAAGCATACTGTGACAAGACACAAAGGAGGGAAAGAACCACAAGGTAAAAATAAAGCATCCTCTTTTTTTGTGGGGTGTTTGGGGGTTAGCTGACATCCTATTAGTAGTCCTACAAAAACATTGGTGTGAAAAGTCAGTTGATGCTAAAAGCTGCCTCCTACACACACGCACCCATACACGCACACCCTCTGAAGCAGGTTGGCCTGGCCTGCACACACACACAGCCATGTCATTGACCAGCTCTCTATTCTGTTTAGGCCACTGCCATTTTAAATCTGGTTTCACGCTTTATCTCATGTCTGTTTGCTTTGGAATCAGTCCCACAGAACATCCCTGTGAACATTTTCACTGTGGCTACCATTTTTAAGTATTTGCATTTGCCTGTTAATTTGCTCTTTGTTTTTCTAAAGATGCTGGCTTACAGCAGACAGGCTTACAGAGAATTACTGACACAATAGCAGTTATTTGAAGTATAAAACCTGTACCAAGATCAGTATGTCTGTTCAGGAAGCACACAGAGGTGCTCAGTTTCGCTCTCAGGTGTGACAGAAGCCCAGCTTAGCCTTTAAAGCAGAGGCCATGTGCCTGGTAGCCTCACCAACCAGTAAAGCCTGACTGTGTTTGTTGAAGCATCCTGTAGTGCCACAGGTGGCAGAGTAGCTAAGTGGCAGGAGCAGTGCACCCTGCACCAGATGGAGGCCCTGGATAGTTCAGGGACAAGCTCAGATGAAAGAGGCATCACAGGAGGCCCCACAGTGGATTCGGGTTCTAAGAGAGGGAAAAGAAAGCTAAATGAGATGCCTGATCAAGACAAGGGAGCAGGCGGTAAGCAAAGGGTTAACCACAGACATCCCTTTTATTTCTCACTCTTACAAAGAGGCAATAAAAGGCAGGCCCTGCCTGCTAGTGGCGATTAAGATTCTGAGCAGGAGATGACCCAGGGTCATGTAATAAAAAAATCCCTGATCTGGCCACCTAATAATCGCCTTCTCTAATTGGCTGAATAAATCCCTTCCTCTCCACCCCATTTAATGTGTGATGAGGGTTAAGGCACAAAATGGCTGCCATACATCACCCAGGTGGACGCTAAAGTACACGTAAGTGCTGGGGAAGTGAGCTCCTCTAAACCCTTCATGGCTGCTTGGAGATGCTTGAGAGATGAGCGCTGCTCAGGTTTTGTGTTTCCGTTTTCCTTGGCTGTTGTAAGCATTATGGGCCCTTGTCAGTACCATGATGGCCCCCCTTTTCTGCAATGGCCTTCAATTGTGTTTTGTTTGTGGTTTAGCCTTGGTGCTGGACGTCTTGGCTGATGGACAGGAGCGCTCAACCAAGATCAAACAGAAGAAGACCCGCTGCTTCACCTGCCGCAAGAAAGTGGGTCTCACAGGTGTGTATGGGACGCTCTCACCCTCTGAAACTGGGGTTCACATTGTCTTACCTTGAATGAACACCATTAGAAACGGCTAGGTTCAGTTTGTGAATGTGGCAGAAATGTTGTTGACTCCGGATACTGTTACCAGCCATGACTGGCATGAAGGAAATCCTCAGGCTGCCTTAAATACTGAACTTCATCACAAACAGCAGAGAGTTAATGAACCCAATTAAGCACTTCTCTGAAAAATTTCCAATGTATAGATGTTTTTATTATACATTAATATAAAGTCTTATTCGTAGCTAGATTTCACAGCTGCTGGTTTTCCCTGTGTTAGATCTAACCCTTTGTCGATGTATCCATTCTGCAGGTTTCGGCTGCAGGTGCGGGAACATATTTTGCAGCATTCACCGATACTCAGATATGCACAGCTGCACCTTCGACTACAAGGCCGCTGCAGCCGAGAAGATCCGCAAGGAGAACCCTTTGGTGGTCGCTCCAAAAATCCACAAAATCTGAAAACGCTGCAGCCAGACAGATTTTTACAAAATCTGAAGTTTAGATTCACAAGCTGTTTTCTTTGTCTCTTTTCCCTTTCTTAATTTATTTTTTCCTGTAAAGCTCAGTCAAACCTGGCTTCACAGGTATGAAGAGACAGCAAAACTGGCTATATATATATATATATATATATATATGTATGTATGTAAAATAAAAAAGTAATGAATGTGCAAGAGGGGGCCTGTTCCTTCATGTGGGGAAAAAATAGCCCAAGAGTTGCATACGAATGAGCAGAAATTCTTGTAAAAGGGTAAGAGACTTGGAGCTATATGTTATAAGCGTATTAACTTATAGCTATAGCTAAAAGTTAAGGTGTGTTGTCCAAACTGTGGAAGGTCTCTGTTGTTAAATTTTTATTTAAGTGTAAAGAACTTCATTTGAAAACATTACCTAGTAATTTCGTGCCATCCATTTTTTTTTACCATATTGCTTACCCAAAGCAAAAAAAAAATTTTATATAATATATAATTTATATAAAATTTCATTTCCGAAGACCAGGCACTGTGCAATCAATCTCCTATTGAAATTTTCCATTTGGGGTGTAGTGGAGAAATACTAGGATCCATTGATGTCTGGTACTAGGTGGGATATGTAGCTGGTGCACAATTGTAAGGTGGATTGCCCTGGCCCTGTCAGACAGACATCTTTTTTGCATACTTCCAAATCATTTCCCACCCATCCTCAACAATGTTTGTAGCAAGTTCTCTACCCAGGCATGTTTCATATCTTGTGTGGCAACTATGAAGGTTGAGCCCAGTACACAGTAAAAAAAAAAAAACTAATGTGTGTCCTAGATAGACCACTGCAGAGTAGCATCCATATTAAATACTTTTTCTAATTCTGAAATCCCTAATCTAAAGAAAAAAGTTATGTCTGGGCAGGTTGTATTTTAGTAATATTTGTTGGAAAGAACAGCTATTAACCAACTTCAGATTTTCCATAAATAGGTTTTGTAGGGAAATGAGGACTAGGAGGCCTAAAGGTCAAGTAAGATCAAGGCAGGGTTCACCTTCAGCCATTCTACAATACCAGAACTGGTGAGCCAGTTGGTACCATTTTAATTTAGAAACATCCAAATCTCCCACAGTGCAGGGTGGCTGCATTTTTACCATTTGCTATCTATGCTTCCATGCAAAGAAACCTAAACATCTACTGAGTTTTTTGTTGCCCTGCTCAAAAGTAAATTAGGACCATATAAAGCGGATACACTAACCTGGCAATATACTGAATTTGATTACAGAGTATCCAAAAGGAAAGGAGGCAAGAGGACCTATTTTACCCCTGAGGCTTCCCAGTGGAATAGCCATTGACTTTGTGAAGTTGATCTTGTAACCACAGAATGACACAAAAAGGCTAATAATACAATACAAAAAAGCAAGACATCGCATAGAGAGTAATTTTGTGCTGTACGATCCTCCTGTATGAAACCTGAGATGGGTCCCTGTCCAGGTATGGGAAGCATCCCTATAACCTTATGTGCAATCATCAATGCTGACACTATTTAGCACCCCACCATCTGTAATATTAGTGGCCTTAGACATTAACATAACCTAGGACAGACAACACCTGAGCTTACTATTGAAATGAATCTTTATTCCTGTATTCCTTGTATTATAGTTCTAGTCAAAGAAAGCTAAGGGGGCTATTCCTCATTTATCAAGGGAGTGTTTCTTTATGGTAGGGAGTACATTTCACAAATGAAAGTTTCTCTCATGTTGGGATGTTATTTGTAAACCAGAAAACGAAAGCTAAAATGTAATTCTTCTACTGAGATTTGCAATCAACTAACACAAAGAACTAAATGCACTCTCATTAGAGGTAAAAGCAGCACTCAAAAATGTTTACATTCAGTAGATAAAATACAAAGAAAAAATGCTGCCAATACTGAATAATGCAATGAACCCATTTGCATGAATGAAATAGAATGTAGTGTAAAAATATTTCAGGAGTAAACAAATCATGTTCCTGACAACAGCATGATCTTGCCAAATTTTATTCAAAGAATTCCATTCAACAAGAGTCTTTTCATGCTTGAATAGCAGGGGCTTTCAGTGGTGAAATAAAAAGCATGGATGAAAGAATAAAGTTGAAGGAAAAGCATAAAGAAATGAAAATTAGTGGGCAAAATCACTTGATGGTATAATAAAAGACAGTGACACAGCCCAGAGGGTATCTGTTCAAAGTACATCGCATAGAAACACAGTGTACCTGCTTGACAAAAACAAAGCACCAAAACAACAGATTAAACATCGGCAGTTACAGTTTGTGGAGGCCTGGATGCCATTCCAGTCAACCAATGAAATTACTGCTTGGCATTTTAATGCCTTGAGGTGGGCCTTCAGAATTTAAAACAAAACAATATATTGTCTGGACCAGTGGCGGCTGGTGGTTGTAAAAGTAGGGGAGGAAGGAAGGTGCACTTGGTGTAGTTTGGTGGTGGTGGTGGGGGTGGGGTGTTAGTGAGGGCATATGCAGGTATGTAAAACCCAGACACATTTAAAGCAGCAGTAAGGAGTTTTGGTCATATATACAGTGGCGTCATGCCAATCAATTTAGGTGGGCACGTGCCCACCCAATATTTTGTAAATGTATTAATTATTACGTTACATAAAGTTTCAAGAACATTAATATTAATGTTATTGAAATTCATACACATTAATATATGCGTTATTGTGTTTAAAAAATTAAATTACCGCTTACGTATAAAATATTAAAATATACATTAGCATATTCTAATTGAAACGCCCTGAACTAAAAAAAAATCATTTAATACTTTTTATTAAATGGTCTGCAATTCAAAACAAAATTTAAAATAGCTGACCAGACAAAATAGTAGTATAGTTAAGACTGCTAGCTGCTTAGCGAAACATTTCATTTAATGTTTGCAAGCTTGTTAGCTAGCTAGCTTCCTATACTCATTAGCTCGACTACGCAGGTAACGTTAGCTAATGTTAGCTGGCTGCAGTCAGACTTTACATGGGTAGATGGCTAGGTCTGTACATGTGGTGTTGAACACACTGACCTTACCATTTGGTTTGGTAATCTCGATTTTTGGAACTGCTCTCCCTGCTGCTTCGACCCTAACCTTGTAGTCCAAAGAGTGAAATGGTGTATTTAATAAAACATGGACAACGTCTGCTGTTTCCATTGTGGCTTTATTAGCAATCAACAAAGCTAGCTTCCAACAGAAGAAAACTTCTCTACTAAACACGACAATTCTTTTCCTTTCTGTATGACTAATGACACAAGACAAGATTCTTGCCTGATATCATTGATAACCCCCTCCCTCAAAACTCTGATTGGGTATTCACCAGCGCAGTCAGCTCCGCTGATCGGTTCACTGATGTTAGGCGCTAAATCCAGAGCCTCTGGCTAGACCCGCCCAAAGGGAGGTTCATCCTCCCCTACTGCCATTCACCCTCATGTTAAAAGCCAAGACTCACAAGCCGATGGGGGAACACCCGTTTATAATGGACATCAATGAGAGGCTTGGGGAGGTCGGACCTCCGTACAGTAATTTTCAATTGCGGTAGGGGGTGCTGTCGGTATTTTGACACGGGGAGACGATTTTTGTGACTTTGAAGTGTCAAAATAGTAATATTATCAGTGTTTTAACAGATTAATCTGTTAAATGTTTGTGTATTTATTTTTCTCTTGGAAGTTTATTTTTCTCTGAAATTTTAGGGAGGATGGTCCTCCCTTTCCTCAATGGACGAGCCTCCTCTGGTCTGGACATTCCACCTTGAGGACAAACAGCATGTCGTACTGTCTGACCTAAAGGAATCCAATAGCATGTAGGAATAATTATGAAAACAGGGAACAGGCACACTGGTCATATCACCTCTCAGACCATCACAATCCCAAATTATAATGCTTAACTCTTTCAGCTCCCTTTGTGCCAGCTGCATTGACTCCCAGAGCAAAGATGAAATGCTCTTGTTGTTTGTGCAATTTGCGCAGATAGCAGAACACAGTAAGAGACTAGCAGGCACTGAGGAATGCAAGCACAGAGTCCCAGAGAGTCCCTTACCATAACAGAGCATGCCTGTTTTTTTCTGTAAGTGATTTCACTTATTTGAATTCTTACATGTTAGGCATCAGCTTTGAGAGAAATCAAAGGAGTTTGAATGGTGTTTGTGTATTGTGCATTTAAATGAAAATATTTCTGTAATTAATTCACGTAATTACTAACACTTTCTAGCAGTCTCATGTTCATCCTGTGTGCACATTCACTGACTGTTCCATGTTAATAGTCCCGGCCTGCGTGTCTGCATGCATCTTATCAGGCGTGTAAAAGCCAGGGCATCCGCTGGTTTTTTTGAACATTCTTGTCATGTTGCCAATTCTCACCTGAAACTTGGCTGGATAGAACATGGAACACCAAGTGTTGATTTCTTTGACTTTCCTGTCTGTGATGGGCCTTGTACTTTAATTAGCACTGCTACTGACAAGTATTGGGAGAGGAATATCCTGCTGTTCTCATCAGTCATTTCACCTCTCCAGATGTCCTGTCTGCTAGCCTCTACTAATTTCTGTTTGTCCACAAACTTGTAGAACTGCACTGTAACAGAACTCGGTCTCTGGTTAGCGCCCCGTTTGGATGAAAATGCGTGGCAGGCCATCTCAAGCTTGATATAACCTACTTTAGGTGCTCTGGGTGCTCAGGGAGAACACATATGTTTCTCCACCTGCAGCCAAGTGTCCACACCATCCGTAGAGCTGCCACTATCCTCTGCTCAGCCTTGTTTAGCCACTAGCTAAACTTTTCAGGGTGCTGAGATCAGGCTTAGCCAGTTTGTGTTAGTGGATGAAGTTTGTTGCTGATAACTTTAGTGATTCCTCAGTCATCAGCTGAAATGCTCTAGAGACCTACATCTGTCAATTTACTTACAGTCTTTAAAAGTTCCCACAAATGACGCTCTGGACACAATATTGCTATGAAACGGAAATGGTCTAGCTGGGGTGAGCTGTAACACCATGTGGGTTCAGTTGTGATGCCTAATAAAAAGCTTCAACAAACTGAACTCTGAAATGCATTCAATCTTTTTTTTTCCTAAAAGTATTCATAGTCTCCAAGAAATAAGATGCACATTGTGACGGGACGGCAAGCGGCAAACAGGTGACGACAACAGGGATTGGGGAGAACAAAGACAAGATGTTTAATTGTGCTATAATACAATTACAAACAAAACAAAGCAATAACTACAACTAGAAAAGTGCATTTCCTGATGTAAATGCAGAGTGTGAATGTGACCCGGCAGCGAAAACGTGCTAACATATATGAGACAGTCACTAGGATGTGGCTAAGAGGTTGCTAGGGTAAACAATATGGTTGCTGGGCGTTGCTAGGGCATTGCTGGGTGGTTGCCAAAGTGTTGCTAAGTGGTTGCTAGGTGGTTGATAGGTGTTGCTAGGGTGTTACTAAGTGGTTGCTAGGCAGTTGATAGGGTAAACAATATGGTTGCTAGGGACACACCCACCTTTAGTAAGTCGCTTTGGATAGCAGCATCTGCCAAATGACCTAAATGACCTAAATGTTTGGTAAGTGTTGGGTCACATGCCCCAAGGCACCAAATCAGGTCCCCTGGCTATTGGTCAAATGGTGACCGAGTGGTAAGACTTTGAAAAATGAATTGAAATCAATGGGAGGATGGAAGGATGAATAATAGAGTAAAAAACAAGTGCGGGGTCAGTATGGGTTTCAGTGAGTGTTGTGTGGCATGACCTGAGCCAGCATATGAGGTAATGTGACCATAGGCCGAAAGGTGATTGCACAGTAAGACTTTGAAAAATGAATTGAAGTCAATGGGAGGATGGAGGGATGAGTGAATGACAAAGAGACGAGCGCGGGTCAGTATGGGTTTCAATGAGTGTTGGGTGATTTGACTTGAGACAGCATATGTGGTAATGTGACCATAGGCCGAAAGGTGATTGAGTGGTAAGACTTTGAAAAATAAATTGAAGTCAATGGGAGGATGGAGGGATGAATAAATGAGTAAAAGATGAGAGCGGGTCAGTATGGCTTTCATTGACAGTTGGGTGATTTGACCTGAGGCACCGTATGTGGTATAGTGGCTGTCGGGCGAAAGGTGACCGAGCGGTAAGACTTTGAAAAATGAACTGAGGTGAATGGGAGGATGGAGGGATGAATAAATGACAAAAAAGACGCGTGCGGGTCAAGACAGTCTTGGATGAGTGTTGGGTGATTTGTCCCAAGGCATGTAGCAAATGTAGTTTTTAAGGGGGAGAGGGGTGAAAAAGAGTGTCCAACATTTCATGACCAATAAAATGTGTTGATAAGATAATTAAGCAATTATTCATTAATGGGTGGAGTTTTTGGATAAGGGATGCCTTTAAAAGTGAGTCTTTCTCAGGAATATTGGCATTGCAAAGAGGTCAGCATTTATCATCTGCAAGGAGTAGAAATGGAGGGTCCAGCATCCAAGCAAGCCAAAGTGGATGAAAGTGTTGCTGTAGGATATTTGCACTCAGTGTCACCTGTCAAGATATCTGCTCGGAAGTCTAAGTACTTTAATGCTGTACTGCAAACTGGCTGGGATGAGTACCATGATGTTATGATGTTTCATCCAGAAAAGCACTCTACATTTTTGCAAGCTGCAAGAAATCAAAGTCCAGTGAGACTGCGCAATGTGAAGAGAGGTTTGGGTAAGTACTTGTTAGATTTTATCAATGTATGTTTGATGCTTGGTATAGCATTGCTGTGATTTCTCTGTGTGTTTAATTCTGTTTTTGGGTTTCAGAGATGCCAGCAGCTTTGATATCCTGTGTTCCAGAGGTACCACTGTAGAAGTCACAGAGGTACCTTTTCAGCCGAGAGAGCCGAAGATGGAGAAGCTGAGCGTTGCCCAAACCAAGGCTTTGGGACGATATAAAAATGTATGTATTCATTGTGAATATATGTTTTTAAAATGCAAAACAGTATCTGTTCTCTGCTGCTGTACTATTGTTTTCCTGACTTGTAATGGTGTTTTTACTGAATGTGTTTCAGGTTGCTGTTGTGGAGGAAAAAGTCAGCATCATCAAGGCCAGTTCAAAGTTGGTGCAAGTGCGTGGTGTGGACCAAGAAATGAAGGAGTTTGTCATCTGTGATGCAACGGGCAGCATCAAGCTACATCTTTGGGAGCAGCAAGTTTCAGCTGTCAGTGCGTTAGGATCGTACAGATTTAGCCGACGAGCCACGAGGGAGCATGCTGGAGAAACATACCTAACGGGTTGCAGGGACACAAGTATTTCACCAATTGAGGACATTCAGGTTCCTGAGCGTGTCATCAGTCAGGCCTCCAATGAAGAGGAGCTTTAGAAGATTGTTGGGCCAGTGACAGGTGCTCAGATTGTGGAAAAACTGTGCTGTTTCAAGTGCTTGAAACCCCAAATGGATATTCCCAGCAAAGCAGCTAACATTCACTGTGAGCAATGTAAGCTGCTGCAGAAAAGATCCAGCTTTACTTGCAGTCTGAGTGGCACTCTAATTGTCACAGAGAATGGGGTGGACACTGCAATGACCATCACCAATTGTTGTGTTGAGTGTTGAGAGGCACATGTGGTGCAAGATGTTCAGGACATTGAGGAGCACTTTCTGAACAGACATTCATTTGAAGTGACTTTTGATCGTGAAAATTACATTATAAGCCTGAACCTGTGCAGAGCTGTTGCTGAAGTCCCATGTTCAGCTAAAATGGACAGAAACCCTGGAAGTGTCAGTGAACCAAGTGAATACCAAGTGAATATGATGCATGTGGTGAGGATGGTTTGCCTGCATTAGAGAAGATGTAGTTGAATCTTTTGTAATGAAATATTCTGTTTGCACTGTATTGCTAAGTTGTCAAGTTGCACTGTATATAGTTTACAGGCTGGGGGACTGTGTTTCATGCATTGGCTTGTAGATACGTGTTGTGTTTATTTTTGTTCCATTTGCTCAATAAATGATTCAAAATGATCTTATTTTCTTTGTTGAGTAGTCTTCATGTTTCTCTGCTATGGGTATGAAAATATCACAGGTTTAGGTTTATTTAAAAATGGGCTTTAGTTTCATCCAGTTCACATAGTACTGAGAACACATTCAAAATTTTGTAGTAAGAAAAGTGGGTAACATCTTTTATGTCACCTCTTAAGACAGAATGCCTATGGCAAGTGTCATAACACTACACCTCATAGAGAATATTACTGTTTGTCATAAAGTCTACATAACTTTGTTATAGCAACATGTCATAACAGTTTGTCATCCTTCAGTATGTCACATAATGTTGTCATGACACACACATGACACAACGTTAATTCTTATGAAACACAGACATAGCAGCTAATGACATTAAAGTTACAGTATAGATGTCATATTAAAATAGTTTTAGCGGTGCTGTCATTGCATGTAATGTCATATGATGTAAGAACATAAAAATCTTTAAAGAACAGGTCATTCATCCCATCTAGGTTTGATGTTTCCCTTCTTTGGAAAATATGCCTAGTCCTGTATCAAGCCTGGTCTTGAATATCCCAAGGGTCTGCCATCTTAACTTACAATGTCTTACATTTTAGTTTTTGAGTGATAGATTAATAGTATTTTTAGCAGTTATCAGCTACCAGCAAACACCAGTGTATTTAAGGTGCGTGCCTATGCTGGCTGACAGGAACTCCTGCTCAAGGTTGATTGTTGGTAGCTACAAGAGAATCATATTTAAAACTAGAGAATGTAATTCCAGGGAATTACGAGTGCATGAAAATGCAAACAGTCTAATTTTACATAGATAAAAGTATATAGGCCTACATCAAGCAGATGTAGGTGGTCAGAACAGCTGCCACAAGATTCTAATTGCTTAATGGCTCTATTGTGATGTCATAAAGGCCAATGTTAAGTCTATGGGGAAAATTTTGATAGTTTTTAATTAATAGTTTAAAAAGTATAAATGTTACAAAAATAAAAAATACATAGCATAAGTGTCCTTTGTAAGACCTACGCAACACAGTTTGAATGAAGTTTCTACGTTAAACGGTTGAAGCTGTATTAAACGCACAAAATTGGTTAGAAGAAGAAAAAGAAGAATAAGAAAAATTCGGATAACAATAGAGTGCATTTTCATGCACTCTAATAAGAAAAATTCGGATAACAATAGAGTGCATTTTCATGCACTCTAATTAAAGAAACAAAAATATAAGTAATGGTTTCACTCAATATAGGATTAAAATTGAATCCTACACTGGGCAGCAGTGTGGTGTAGTGGTTAAGGAACAGGACTGTGATCCAAAGCTTGCTGGTTCAAATCCTGGGTGGGATACTGCTGTTGCATCCTTGGGTTGGGAACTTAACCTGAATTGCTTCAGTAACGATCCAGCTTTATGAATGTAGAGTATGTAAGAATTGTAAGGTTTGTAAGTTGCTTTGGATAAAAGCATCTGCTAAGTGAATAAATGTAAAATTCTGTAATTGTACACTGACACAACTTTCAGTAATCCAAACCACACTTTGTCCCAAGTGGACAGGATTACTAAGGTACCTATGACAAGGGAACATTTTCTGGTTTTGAAACAGATTCAAAACAATCCTGTCAGTACTCCGCCCCCCTGGCTGTGTGTTTGTGTTCTTCCCCTGTCCATGTGCTTTTGTTTTTCCTTGTGTTCCAGCCCTGCCCCACTCTCTGCCCTGTCTCCGCCCACCTGATCATCTCCACCTGCCTGCCTGCACACCTGCTTCCCATCACCTCATCAGCCCTACCCTATATTTGCCCTGCTTGTCTCTGTCTTGTTGCCAGTTCGTCTCAGCATTCTGCTTCGTCCTTGCCATCTGTTACCCGGTTTTTCAGCGGTCTTCTGTCTCCTGCCCTGGGTCTCTGTATTTGCCCGCTGTTCTGTCACGTGAGTTCTGTCAGTCTGTTTTCTGTTTCGTCCTGTCTTTGTGTTTCCCTGTCTGTGGTAGTCTGCTCCTGTCTCCTTGGCACCCGCCTGCCTTTCCGCTCCAGCGGCCTGGGACGCCTGCTGTTCTGCCTCCGCTCCCTGTTGCCGGCCTGCCCGGTTCTGCCCCTGTCCAGACCCTGCTTCCTGCCTGCTCAGCCCCGGACCAGCCTGCCGTTCTGCTTCGGCTGCCTGGGTTGCCCGCGGTTCTGCCCCAGCTCCCTGTTGCCGGTCTCCCTGGTTCTGCCCCTTCCCAGACTTCACTCCCCGCTTCTCGTCTGCCCTGCTCCGGACCTGCCTGCCCAGTTTGTGACCCCTGCCTGGCCTTTGGATCTCGTCTCTGCCTGCCGCTCTGTTCTGGTTGCCCCGCTGCCTGCCTGCCCATTGCTGACCCTCGCCTGTCCAGACCACGTGCCTTGCTTTGTTTTTGGACTGACTTCCCCGGTATCAATTCCTGCCTGTTTTTGACTTCGCCTTTGTCTGCTCCTGTGGTGGTCTTGAATAAAGTCACTCCGCCATTCACCTGCGGGTCTGCGTGTGAGTCCTCACCCCGCATCCCTGACACAATCCTACCTTACTCTTACTGCAGCACCTCCATGAAGACTTGAAGTAAATGCTAATGTAACCATAACGTTATACTTTCATAAACTCCTTATGACAGTGACTTTAGCTGCCAATACCAACATCATCCATTATAACACAAGCATGATAGCTTCATGTAGCTTTTCAGTGTAGTTCAAGTAAAGCGACTTAGTTTTTCCTGTCATTATACTTTCATAAACTCCTTATGACAGTCACTTTAGCTACCAATACCAACATCCTCAATTGTAACACCTGCACGATCGCTTATTGCTTTTTGCTATAATTCAAGTTATGTGACTCACCTCTTTGCATTCTCATGAAGTATTTGGTACTACTCTAGTAAAGCTCCATGTGACCCATAATCACATCTTCATTAGTGGTTCTTATACTTACATTATGGACACTATTACTGTGTGTGTGTGTGTCTTTTTGGACAAAATGGGAAAACAGCTTTTTAAATATAGGTATTTATTAGATAAAAAGAAAAATGGACATATAAAACACTATAAATGAAAGGACTTCTGAAGTGGGAATGCGTAGGTGTGTGTGGATGTGTGTGAGAGTGTATGTGTGGATGTGTTTGCACATGCTGTCCCCCACAAAAACCAAGAATGATTTTTGGGTATGAGTATGTGTGTGAATACATGTGTGTGTGTTTGGATGTGAGTGTGTGTTTGAGGTACAGTGCATGCTTGTGTATGACTGCTTTGAGAGGTAAACTCCACACCTTCTAAGACCATTTGAAGAGTAATTACAACATTACAGTTTAACTTGTATTTTAACTTCCAAGAAAAATAAAAGAGGAAATATCCTACAAAAACACGTAATGTCTCTTAATGAAACAAAAAAATGACACTCTATGTCCAACTAACACACCCAATTCAAGAGAGGCCTATTCGGCTCTAAAATTGAAAGAATGGATTACATAAAATACAACATGAATTACAACTTTTCATGGATGTGTTCAATTTCAACCAGAAACACAAAATTTCAGAAGATTTCTTGTAAACAATTGGGAGGAGCTCTGATCGGCATTTCTTGCCTTTTATGTCCTCCATGATTGCCTCAGTCATGGCGCCATGGCATTGGGCAGCAAATTCACTCAATTTGCATCTCTTTTCATCCCATGGTGGGAGGCTATTAAAAACATGTGGTGCTGCTAAATACAACTCAGCAATTGGTGCTGTTCTGGAAATGGTATTTCGATCGACACCGACTTTCTCAAAGGCTCTTCTCATGGAGTTTCCTTTCCTGTAGTATTTCAATGCTGCCTTGTAACGCTGAATGACCGCACTTACATGTTTCACTGCAATAAGAAAACATTCCACATCAGTCAAAATATATAGAAAATTATAATTTACAGAAAAACCTATCAAAGCAAAGTTTTAAAATGTCATTAACATACTAGAGTTAGTTATCCATATGCCTTTGAGATATTCACTGCAGCTAAAGTAGATTGTAAAATATTTATATTTTCTGCATCTCAGTCTGCTTAATTCAAACATTATATAATAATGGAGCATGCAGTAATTGTGCAAGGAATCTAAAACATACTAAGATTAGCTTAACTGTAACCACCCTGTTGTTATTTAAGTTTAAGAACTTATTACAAAGCTGCTGAGTGGTGAGGAATGCACTGCTACTTCCTTCAGACGGGGTTCAATCTTCCTATATCATAGATTGGTCTTACCTGTTGTTCTAAACTACTGTCAAAGAATTACAGTTCAAATAATCAGGCTCCACCCTGTCAATTCTGGGAAGTTGTAGCCCGGCAATCAAATAGATAGCACTGAGATTTAGTCCCATCTTACCTCTTGTGCGGTTTTTGGCCGTAGTCACCTTACTTCCCTTCTTCTTCTTTGATGATTTCTTTTTTTTTTTTTTTTTTTATCTTCTCCTCCTCAGAACTGGACTCAGATCTTGACGATGAGGACTGTGACAGTGATGTGGACATTGATTCCACTTCTGAATTTGCAGTTATTTCTGTCTCTCTCCCTGTAAATAAAGCAACTCATTCTGTATTAGAACATCCCTGTGCAGCTCTGCACTGCTCCAAAATGTTAATTAAGCAAAAAGGTACGAGAGGCTGTGCTATATTAGAGTAAGTGAACATACTCATGGCTCCAAGGGGTTGTTAAGCATGACATGCAGCAAAGTACCTGCGACCCCTTAGCCATGACTATATTCACAATATAGCATGGCCTCGAGTGCCTTATTGCTTTTATAAAACAATTACTACATATTTAAAATATTATGAACACAAATTTTCATAACATTTTATGTTAAGCAAAGTCATTAAGTGCCATCCTTCTGCTCAAATATATTGTACCTGACATTTAGACAATAATAGTATGTTGCTCTACAACAAAGATAAGGATCAGCTGATGTTAACCGGCTAAGCTGACTACTAACTAACATATCAGCTGCTGGAGTTATAGCCAGCAAGTGAGATTGATTACTTAGCTAGAGAGATTAACTATCCATTTTATAATTTGCCTTTGTGACATCTACAGGGTAAACTGAGTGAGATTAGGCTTGTTGCCAGCTAACTAGTTGCCAGCTTTGCTAGATAATTTGATAGCTACTTGGAGGCGCCTTAAAAGGCAAACCCAACTACGTAGCCAGCTAATCAATTAGCTAGTAAGCAAATTTTATTTGTCAAATTGCTAACTAGGTAGATTCAACATTTCATCCAGCCATGTTTTTGTTTCGGCTTGCAAGTGCAAAAGCAGAAAAACATTGGCTAATTTAGCTGGCTTACTGTGTTGTGCATTTATAGCTAGTTAGTGAAAACATTTAAAATCCACCAAATCTGCATATAAATGCTCTTAGGCCATACGTCCACAAACCTTCACCTAATAATCCAGATGAGGTAGTGAACAGTGAGTATAGGGGCCTAAGCCACTTACCTACAATATTATACATAGACTGCCAACAAATCATTCATTCATTCAATGAGTAACAATAGTACTATTAGCAGTACTGTGGGTTCAAGACAGACTGAAATTCCACTAAGCAAAGAATAGCACAGAACAGAATACTGTTTCCCAAAGGAAACTTAACCTGAAGAAGCCTACATACAAGAAATTAAATATAATTTATGTAAATTAATAAATTACATTTAGAGATTTCCGCATCCTTTATCTTCACAGGTTGTTTGAAAGCAATTCATTTTTTCCCCCTGATGATACTACAAAACACTAAAATGCTAATACTATCCCAAACCATAACCCTTGCACAAAATACAAACCTTGACCCATGAAGATAACATGTCTTTTATCCCCACATTCATTTTAATACATGCATACCTTGACTGCCCAACTGCTGTTTTAAAAATTCCTTGTCCTCTTGCAAGTTCTTCACCATAGTTTCCAGCATGAGATTCTTGTTCCTTTCAATTTCAAGCTGAGCTCAGAGTTCTTCCAGCTTCATATGTGCAGTTGGTGACAGAGTAATGTCTATTTAAGTAAAATGCACAAAAATGTACATAAATGTGTGGATTTCAATTTTGTTGCAGCGTAGGATCAACCCAATACTAAATAATGTGACCATTACTTTGTCCAGACCACAAGTTCACTCTTCCCTATTATTTTAAATATTTCACTACAGAAATATTAAAAGGCATTTGAAATATATAAGAAATTACCTTTCTCCTTTGCAGTTTCATTCTTCACTGTATGCTCAACTGCCTCTTCGACACTGACTGTCTAAAACAATGGGATACTTTATTAGCTACATGAAGAATGACAGTTTTACTATGAGAAGATGAGAATTTATGCATGTTTCAGAAAATATACCATTATGTGATAACTTTTTTCTTAAACAATTTTATTTGGAAAAAATAATATATTTTCCCTATTCAATGTTTGAGCATAGAATACAGCTCTGTGCAGTTAATTTTGTATAGCCGTTTGTGTTCATCAAATCTTCATCAAAGTGCCATTAATTCTGGAGTCCACTGTACTGCTGGCTAGGGTTGCCAACTTCGGCAAAACGAAATACGGGACATCTAAATTCAAACGAGCCGGGGCAGGGATCTAATATCAATGTTACAATTAAGACAGCGGAGAGGAGGTCCCGCTAAAGGGTTTTTGTTGTTGGACCGATGATTGCCTAACTTCACTTTATTGGCCAGCTCGCAGTCTGGCTAGCTTTCTCACGAGGGAAAGCTGGTAATGAATGCTAAAAATGACTGCTTAGCCTAACCAAAGCGGCCTGCTTGGGCTTGCTAATTAATGCTCAGCCTTGTACTAGCTAACTAACGTTAGCTGGTGCCAACTACAAAACGTTTTCTAAATACGTAAGTTAGCTAACTAGCTAGTTAGCTACCTTATTCCAGTTGCACAAGTAGTCGCATTCAACGTTCACATTTTAAAAACGTTTTAAAAATACTCTAGCTAGATAATGCCCTTTACAAAAGATATTTTAATAACGTTACCAATCTGCCTAGCTCCATATAGGCTACTACTTTTGAGAAGCAACACATGTAAGTTAATTAGGTAGCTAGCTACCTAAAAGGTAACGGTATCCCGCAAATTGTCTGACCTATGGGAAACGTTTAAACACAGAACCAAATGCTTCAGGGCACTGCCGATTTTAATAGAATATCTCGAAACCATACTTCTAATTAATTTCTCCTCATTTCATCGATAAATTCTACTTACTTTGCTCGAAGCACCTGCTTCGCCCTTCCTCCTGCCACGTGTGCACATGGTTTGCTGAGGAAACACAAAGACAATTTTGAAAAACAGCACAATATAAACAAAACGACTATTAAAGTATTTTTATGACTTGCAAATATCGACCAATGTTACAACGTTGTGTAAATTTATAGCTTTAAGCTATAAATTTAAGCTTACTTACGAAGCTTAAAGTCCCTCTAGTTCTTTACTGAAAATGCGGCGTTGTAGCTCTGTTTTCCTTGGTCATTAGCCAGTTGAAGGCTGTGCGTAACCACTTTTTTGGTTGCTGCCACCTATAGTACGGAATTGGAACTTTCAAATAGAAATGAATGAAAATGAATGAATGCATGTAGCGAGAAATCATATAACTTTGATTCTTGGCGCCAAAGTCGTTATCCAGCCCTTTAGAGTTGTACAGTAGCCTGCCTTATCGATTTATAGCATACACTTGAAAATGAGCATTATGAAAGAGCTGATCCATCATGCAAATGCACAGAACAGCTTACACAACAAACGCAAAATGGTGTGCTGGATGCAAAAACAAGGAATCCTAAAAAGAGATGTGCGATGCAGAAAATGCAAGTTACCGATGAAGTTGCGGAAAGCACCTGCCTGTGGTGGATTTAGATGGTGAGTATGACATCATCAAATTAAAATATCTTAATATTTTATACTTTTACTACGCACTATTACTGCTACAGCTGATAATAATACAAGGCTACTACTGTTATTATTACTACTACTAATCATTTTCGAGGTATAATTGTATATATTTTGACACGATGTTTTAAAGGATTGTATATTCTAGGCTCTGCCAAAGAAGAACCCATAGGGTGATGAGCACGGCATCAATTTTCCAAAACTCGCACAGACCCCTTAGAACCTGGCTTCAGTATATTTACAGGTCAGAACAGTTCTCGGTTTTTTTTTTTTTTTTTTTAATTAAATAATTGTTTATGGAAGTATACTGCATGTAGCTTTTTACTTAATGTAATGCTTTCTGCCACCCCTACAATACTATAATGTATCTAAACCCACAAAAGAAGGGAAGCCACTGGCAGGAGTGTTAGTGTGGACTATCATAAATAAATACAATATATTTCACAAGGAATGGTGGTAAAATACAGATGTGACTCCTTCCAATAGGAGCGTGTAGTACAGACTCCAACTGTATTATCAAAAAAGTGGGCTTCTGCTACAACACACAGTTATCAAAAAGGCTAAAACTATGTTGTCACACACCACACCATAAATCATTTAAGAGAGCTAATAGCTCTATTTAAGAGCTATTCAACAAGTCCTAAATTTTTTGTAAACTCTTACTCATCCACAGGGGTTATGCTAATGGTGCAATGAGCTCTACCTGAAAAAGTGGCCGCCAAGCCCACTACAGTTTCATTAGCTTATCATGCATCACAATGTGTCCTTCTCCTCCTCGGGTAACAAATTTGATATGGCTACATGTTGTAATTTTGCAAGGTTGCCATTTACAGTTTTGCCATTTGCTCATTTTCCCTCCCTCTGTCTCACTCTCCCCCCTCCCAACTTGTTTTTGTACTATCACCAGTCTATAAAGACTGAGATTATAGCTAGATATATACATCCTATATGTCAGACAATAAGTAACACAACTATGCTCTTACTACATTTGGAATCGGCATTATATGTATATAAGTGTTTTAAATTACGTAATAGTATTAATTATTATACCCATTTTAAGGTTTTCACAGGGCCTGCGTTTGAGGAATGTGGACCTAATTGACGATGGGCTTGCAGCCAGCTCCCGCACCCTGGCCAAAATGGCCAAAAAAATAACAGAGGTATTTTCTGATTTTTAGGGAAAAAAATGTGCTTTTCATAATATACTCAATTTGTTTGGTTATCAGTTGACTTTGTCATCATTTTAAAGGTCTGCTGTCAAGGTCTATCAAGACTAAAGAGAAGAGGTGCCATGCGGGTTGGCGGCAGACACCATTTTGTTGTTTTGGATGAGAGTCAGTTCTGTCACAGAAGAAAGGTAAGGAATGTATTGTGATTGTATTTAAATTTGTTTATATGTTTTCATTTTCTTTATTTTAAATTTCTTTATTTTTGCTCTGGTATTGCTCTGGTAAAAAATTGCACAGCAACAAAACACACATTTCTCAACCTATAATGTCAGTTTTTAAGACCCTTCTTGTGCTTTGCAGTTGTGCTGACTAAGTCATCATTCTGAAGGAATCATTTGTAGGTCAAAAAAAAGCTACTACAAGTCAATCAATTTCAGACTTGAAAATTAATTTGCAAATATTCCAGTTCAGCAGTCTTTGGCCAATCATCAGTTTTGGAAAGTATTTTTGTGGAAAGGTGTAAGGTTGTTCCTGAAGTTGTAACTTTGACATTGATCCAAGTATTAATTGATACTGATTAAATTATTTATATTCTATGTAGCAATATATTTACATTCTATATAGCATATATATCACTATAGCATTTTAGGTTTGAGCAGAAAAACATTTGTGATAAACATATCATGTTATCTGTACCCAAAACAAAATTTTATGATAGACACAATGCTATGCACTATGATAGGTAAATGCCATCTTCACAGTAATAGGATGTAAATACATTTTGGCTTTTATAGTAAATCTGCAACAAACATCTTGGACTAATGGTAACCATAATTAATCTTTTGCATGATTCTTATTTATGAACAGTCTTTTAAAACTTGCAAAATTGTGGCCATATGTGCTTGGCCCACAGGATTGTTGCTTGCAGCTAAATTTTTTCAATTAATGTTATTGAACTTGGTCTTTTCAACCTGTATTTTATCTGAACTCACATTATTCTCCTGCATTTCACAAGATGGTATTTCTTTGGTGGTATATCCAGATAAATCACTGGTTCACAGTGTGGAATTGTTAAAGACTTTTTTATTTTTTTATTTAAAACTTTTAAATTATAATTTCTGTTGAAAATAATTTCATTGTAAGTTTCTCTTGCAAGCCCTGTCAAGTTTGTTGCCTGACCAGAGAATGGATGTCTTATCTTAACTCTTCGGTAGTAAACATTTTGCACATTAACTATGTTTATAATACTGGTAGACTATGTTGTCAATATACCAACCATTGTATAGTTTAAAAAACTGTGTGCTTATGGTTTTATAAAGGACGTATAATGGACTTTACAGTATAACCGTGGCCGTTTTGGAAACACGTGGCGACGCATAAAAAAATGGGTTTTTGGAATTATCGAGCTCTGTCGCCAAAGACAGAAACCAATTCTGAGGTTGGTCAGAGGGCGCTCCAGAAGACATCTCTTGCCAATAATTCTGAAATGCATCCGGCCAGGCACAGCAGTGCTGAGTGATGAGTGGCGAGCATACCACGGGGTCCTTGATCAGCATGGGTATCAACACTTCACAGTGTGCCACAAGCGGAACTTTGTAAATCCAACTACAGGGGCCCACACCCAACATCTGGAGAGGGCATGGCAAACATATAAGTGTCAAGTGTGGCGCCGTCATGGAAACAGGTCAACAAAATCATTGAAAACACACTTGCGCCTCATTGAATGGCATTACTGGTTAGGTAAATGACACAGAGAAGGTGTCCTTGGTAGATTAATTCATGATATCAAGAGAGCATATAAATGATAGAACTGTAGTAAAGTGAACTACAATTAAAGTACTGTGAGCTGTAATTACTTTAAAACTATTTTTTTCACAATATAACTGTATGGTCTGTCATACCCAAATCCCCATGCAATTCACTGAATTTGCAGTACAGTGCCATGACTTCATGACTGAGCCAATCATGGAGGACACAGAAGGCAAGAAATGCCGATCAGAGCTCCTCCCAATTGTTTACAAGAAATCTTAGACACATTTTTTCTGAATTATGTGTTTCTGGTTGAAATTGAAATTTTAGAGCTGAATAGGCCTCTCTTGAATTGGGTGTGTTAATTGGACATAGTGTCATTTTTTCATTAAGAGACATTACGTGTTTTTGTAGGATATTTCCTCTTTTATTTTTCTTGGAAGTTAAAATACAAGTTAAACTGTAATGTTGTAATTACTCTTCAAATGGTCTTAGAAGGTGTGGAGTTTACCTCTCAAAGCAGTCATACACAAGCATGCACTGTACCTCAAACACACACTCACATCCAAACACACACACATGTATTCACACACATACTCATACCCAAAAAATCATTCTTGGTTTTTTGTGGGGGGACAGCATGTGCAAACACATCCACACATACACTCTCACACACATCCACACACACCTACGCATTCCCACTTCAGAAGTCCTTTCATTTATAGTGTTTTATATGTCCATTTTTCTTTTTATCTAATAAATACCTATATTTAAAAAGCTGTTTTCCCATTTTGTCCAAAAAGACACACACACACAGTAATAGTGTCCATAATGTAAGTATAAGAACCACTAATGAAGATGTGATTATGGGTCACATGGAGCTTTACTAGAGTAGTACCAAATACTTCATGAGAATGCAAAGAGGTGAGTCACATAACTTGAATTATAGCAAAAAGCAATAAGCGATCGTGCAGGTGTTACAATTGAGGATGTTGGTATTGGTAGCTAAAGTGACTGTCATAAGGAGTTTATGAAAGTATAATGACAGGAAAAACTAAGTCGCTTTACTTGAACTACACTGAAAAGCTACATGAAGCTATCATGCTTGTGTTATAATGGATGATGTTGGTATGGGCAGCTAAAGTCACTGTCATAAGGAGTTTATGAAAGTATAATGACAGGAAAAACTAAGTCGCTTTACTTGAACTGCACTGAAAAGCTACATGAAGCTATCATGCTTGTGTTATAATGGATGATGTTGGTATTGGCAGCTAAAGTCACTGTCATAAGGAGTTTATGAAAGTATAACGTTATGGTTACATTAGCATTTACTTCAAGTCTTCATGGAGGTGCTGCAGTAAGAGTAAGGTAGGATTGTTTTGAATCTGTTTCAAAACCAGAAAATGTTCCCTTGTCATAGGTACCTTAGTAATCCTGTCCACTTGGGACAAAGTGTGGTTTGGATTACTGAAAGTTGTGTCAGTGTACAATTACAGAATTTTACATTTATTCACTTAGCAGATGCTTTTATCCAAAGCAACTTACAAACCTTACAATTCTTACATACTCTACATTCATAAAGCTGGATCGTTACTGAAGCAATTCAGGTTAAGTTCCCAACCCAAGGATGCAACAGCAGTATCCCACCCAGGATTTGAACCAGCAAGCTTTGGATCACAGTCCTGTTCCTTAACCACTACACCACACTGCTGCCCAGTGTAGGATTCAATTTTAATCCTATATTGAGTGAAACCATTACTTACATTTTTGTTTCTTTAATTTTAAATATGATTCTCTTGTAGCTACCAACAATCAACCTTGAGCAGGAGTTCCTGTCAGCTAACATAGGCACGTACCTTAAATACACTGGTGTTTGCTGGTAGCTGATAACTGCTAAAAATACTATTAATCTATCACTCAAAAACTAAAATGTAAGACATTGTAAGTTAAGATGGCAGACCCTTGGGATATTCAAGACCAGGCTTGATACAGGACTAGGCATATTTTCCAAAGAAGGGAAACATCAAACCTAGATGGGATGAATGACCTGTTCTTTAAAGATTTTTATGTTCTTACATCATATGACATTACATGCAATGACAGCACCGCTAAAACTATTTTAATATGACATCTATACTGTAACTTTAATGTCATTAGCTGCTATGTCTGTGTTTCATAAGTATTAACGTTGTGTCATGTGTGTGTCATGACAGCATTATGTGACATACTGAAGGATGACTTAAACTGTTATGACATGTTGCTATAACAAAGTTATGTAGACTTTATGACAAACAGTAATATTCTCTATGAGGTGTAGTGTTATGACACTTGCCATAGGCATTCTGTCTTAAGAGGTGACATAGATTCTGTCACCTTTAGCATTGCTAGCATAATTTAGCATATGACATAAGCAGTTATGTCAGTGTGTGTCATAACGTTTATCGCTGCATGTGTCATGACACTGTTATGTTATTTGTCATTAACGTTAAGACGCCGTCATAACCTGACATGGCATGCGTTATGAAAAGTTCATGACATTGTTATGCAGGCTTTATGGCGCACACTTCAAGTAAAGTGTTACCGAAAAGGGTTAATGCTTTCAGAAAGTAGTACAGTAGTATTTGAATTGTATGAGTAAAATAATTGTAGCCAAGTGGAGAAATACCACTTTTAAAAGGGAAAAAACTGCGTGGCCCCTTTAAGGGATTATTGTAAGGTGACGTCAGCCGGAAACCCGAGCTCAGAAGCCATGTTACGCTGCGTCCTAGTACTGGTCCTGGGGAAGAGGGCAGACGACTTGTCTGGGTAAATATACATTTAAGTTGTCTGTGTGTAAATAATATTGTTCATCAGATGTTGTTGGATATGTCGCATTTAATAAGGATGCCAAAGATACAACACTAGATACTGATAAGCTACGGTGGGCTCGCTGCCGATCCATGTGGGTTTGCATTGTCCTTTTTTTGTGTAAAACTGTGAATACAACGTTTAGTTTGGTCAACCTAAGAAGCATAAATTCATTCTTATTGTGCTTATTTAGGTGGAAGATGCGTTTCCCTGTCCCTGTGTGCTAGTAGCCTTAACGGCGAATGTGAGTACTGTTCAAAAGGGGTAGGGTGGGAACACGTGCATGGTCGCCATGTTTTCCATGTAGGTGGTTGTTAATGTATCCTCTCTGTGTACGTTACAGAGGCCAGTACCGTATTTTATTTCACTGTTTTATTTCATGGTTGTTTTATTCTTGTAGCTAATCTAATGTGAAACCAAGCAGGTTTAGTTGTTGAGGAGATTTGTTTATCCAAAGCTACGTTTATTTCACCAAGTGCCATTTGTGAAAACCAGTTTACGGTGAAGCTAAAGTTCTAGAAGCCTACTTGAGGGGTGACGTCACCGCGCTGTGAGGAAAAGCGCGCGAGACAGTTGATTTCTTTCAGTTTGAGTGAATGGTGTCCTACATACACTAGCTTTTGTGCTAGGAGTGAAAATACATTTTAGTTTTTTTTCAAATTGAACAAAGAACTTGATGTAAGCTCCTTTTCAGGTAGTAGCTGTTTCTTTTATTTTTATATTTTTAAAACAAATCTCTGAACCTCTCTAAATTGGCCGCTGTCCCTAAAAATAGGGCAGTTTCAGAATAAAAAACCCTAAAGATATTTGTTGTGTCCTGTGATTGAATCTACCGGGTTACACAATCCAATCATGTGAATTTATTCTCCTACGTTCTGGATACGGTTGACATGAACGTTATGCATTGTAATGTCTGAACTGTATCATTTACTTGTAAGAAAGGTCAGACCCTGACCGTCTGAGAGGGTGAGCATTGGTTGTGCAGGGTGATTGTACTAGCAGTCTGAGATGTAACAAACATTTTGCTACATCGCAGACTGCAGTGGTGGTCTGTACGATGTACAACACGGTTATCAGTACAGTCATGCGCCGCTTAACGTCCATTCGGACAACGTCCGTTCCATATACGTCCGTAGTCCAATAAGGTTATAATAAAGTTTGAAAATCCCGATCGCAGAACGGGACGTAGCGGAAGTAACCGGACTAGTCAAGGCAACGCTTCCCGCACGCAACACGTGTATCCCATGTCTTATGGAAATAAAGCGATTGCGCTGCCAGGCGTATTTTTACAGTATCTTGGCTACAGTAGCCTACTCCATATAGGTTTGCTAAGTATATAGATGGTGTTCGCACAACGTCCAAATCACATGACGTCCTATTTCACAGAACGTATCCTTGATGTTAAGCGGCGCATGACTGTAATTTTACTTTAAACTGATGATTATTGTGAAGTTGTTTACGTGTACATTTCTTGATTATAACTCACGCAATTGATGAAGTGCATAAGGAATAGCAATAGGTATAGTCATAGATTTTGTGGTGCCATTTGCCTTTATGTCACAAAATTATGTAGCATTTATATGCACCTCTGATCTGAAATGACAGCGTAGTATTCTTTCTCCAGGAAATATTCAGTATGCAAAAATACGCTAGTCTGATGTGTGCAGATGAGTATACTCAAGAAAAAGCAACGTTTTTAGCGAATTAGACTGGATTCACCACTGAAAGCTATTCAAATTTAGGTTACAGAGTGATTAGGTTACAGCTGCCAAAATTAACACACAGGAAATATAGCGCTGGTATACATCTTCATTTTAACAGTTATCACTTAAAAAATAAAAATCTTTCATTTTGTGAAAATCTTTGTCGATCAAAACGCATTTCCTTTGCTTATTTATACCAAATGAATAATCGTCAATATTGTATTACAGGTAAAATCTTATTCTTATATCTGTAACAGACTACTTAAAAAATTATTTCCACAAATGTCAAATTGGCTACTTTTACTACTTGGTGTAAAACATGTAGCCTAAGCAGCGAAGAAGCTGGTATCATTGATAGAAAGATGGTTTTGACCACATGATGGCAGTATAGGACTTGCGGTAGGTTTGGTTGTGGAAGTTGCGAGTTGAATTAACTTTGATTATACATTAATTCTGAAAGTAGCTTGTAAAAGATAGTGAATAATCAATCCAATATTTACCTTTAAAGACAAATAATGCATCAACAGATGTAATTATTTCGTTAAAAGGAAGTGTGATTACAGGGCAAAGGGTAACGCTCAACAGGAAGTGAGATTTTTCAGTTGCTCGTGTCGTCGTAGAGGTAGGTGGCTGTTCGTATGAACATTTTCACCACAATAATTATATTTGGGTAATGGTTCCCCGAAGTGTGATATTACCCTGAAAATAGTAATGTAATAAGATTAGACAAACATTTTATGAGTTTTTGTCGAAGTAGGGCCGACTTTCGCGTTGTTTGGTTCAAATCAAACGGCTCCATCATTGTATTGAATCGGTAGAAACAAGATGGCTTCTGTTGCTTAGTTAGGATAAAGAAATAGTCGTCTATCTTATTAGCTATTTAACCGCTAGTAAGCTAGGTTATTAATTAGCAAATGATCGTTGTAGCTTCGCCCGTGTATCACTAGGATTGTCTCTGGTTGATGGTAAGGTTACAGAAATTCTGCAGACTTTTATGTGTATTCATTTTCAAGAGTTTATGCTAAGTACAATTTAAAACTGATATTATGAACCTGTTTAATGAATTTATGTTTAGCAACCATGTGTGTGGCTACCTAAACGTCAGCAACGAATGGTAACATTAGCTACGTTTTATATTTTGTAGTGAGTGAATAAAATGATAGCACTAGTAGCCATTTTGTTAGATATCTAAGTGTAGCCCGGTGCTAGCTATGTGCTATAGCTAAAAAAATGTGTGCAAGCCTGGGTCTGAATAATTAAGATTTTTGATATAATTGTAGGTATATGACGTAAATTAGCTGTCTCTCCCGTTAACCTTGCGTTTTATTTGAAAGTGTTTTACTGTTCCTGATAGGGTTTTGAATTGTATTAAATTGATTGATTTTACTCTTCTGTTTTTGATCAACAGTGCAGATTGAAGAGTAGAATAAGGTAGGCATTTTATTAATAGTTGTTTGATAATAGTTTACTAATGCTATTAATGTGGACATGATGACCATTTCAAGTTCAGCACTGCCTGTAACATAGTTATGCTTTGCTTTTATTTGATAACATTTTTATGTTTTCTTTTATATAATAGAAGATGACCTATTTTGTTAGCCACTGCTCGTGGCAGAGAAACTTTATATTCAGATCAAGTCTCCAGTCACTGTCAATCTTTACATCAATGCAAAACTAGGGTGCAAATTAAGACAACTATTCATCAGCATGGAAGGTCATTGATTAATACCATGCTGTACCAAAAAAAAGGGTGCGACCAACTGAGAAAGTTGGTAGCACCAGTGCTACCAGTGGAAAAGTTACTCTGGAGCCCTGTTCAGAAGGTTGTTGTCAGTATTGAATGTTTTTGGAATTAGGACTTAGTTTGCGCAGGTGTTTTTAATATGAGTAGTGAATAGTGTTGCTCTAAATTTTGGATAATGCATACCCAATTAAAAAAACACAGAATTTTACCTTGGAAATTGTAACATGTGGTCTAAATGTTGAGACCTTAGCATATCTCTTCTTTTTTAGATGCCCCACAAGCAAGGCAGCCGGAGGTCAGAGGCAATGAAGAGGAGGTGGGCCAACTGCCCACCCCGTACCACTGACTGTAACAAGGTTACGCCTCCTCATTCAAAAAAGGGCTCTGACTGATGGAGTTAAACCTCTCCCTTATCAAAAGGTGGCTTTGAATGTGACTGACAGGTTAAACCTCCTCAAAAGGTAGACGAGGTTCTGCATCCTCTGAAACAAAATGCAGACTCTGGACATGTATCTGGTCATGTCTCTGGAAACTGGAATACTCTTGAGAACTCTGGCAAACCCCCTGAAACAGTGAAAACTGTCTATAAACTACTGTCACAAAGCACAACCACTGATTTTCCCCATGTCCCTTACATACAAGGTTTCTTTGATCAGTCTAATCCACAGTTTGCCCAGTACGCCGGTAAGCAGTGTGTCCCAAACAGTCTAACTGCAATAGAAATGAGAGCATTGAAAAATGTTTTGACATGGACAACTGAGGACCTGGATGAGATTTTGTTGCATGGCAATGACCTGTATGGTTGCATGAATACAGCAGGCACCATCAGAGATCAAAGGTATGGATATGTTGCTGTAAGTGAATTGCCAAGAAAACATACACTAGGTCACAAAAGTTTCACAATAAAGTATGGTGATTCTTATACTGGTGTCATTGGGATCTCTGAATACGAAGAAGCATTGCAGAATGTACTGATGACGTTGTATGAAGCAATTCAAATGGTGTTTTTGGAGTGTGATGCATGTTTGTTAATCTTACATAACACGTGCGCTTGTCCGACAGTGGTTGGTATGCAGCGATTGACTCCCATAGACACAGCAGTGCAGGTCTTCAAGATGAAAACGGTGCAAGTGTTGTGACATACCATGATAGCATTGAAAAGCTGTACACGCACATTTGTAACCTAGCGCAGTCATTGCATGCAGTTGGTAAGCAGTTTGAGGTGACGACTCAATACAATTGTGACAGACATCAACACAGAAGAACAACCCCTTGTGTGTGAGACCTGTCCCAGCAGAAGTTCCTCTAATAGTCGTCCTACAGTTCAGTGCTGAAAAGGTAAACGTGTGATGGCCAAGGATCATAACGATTCCATGAAAAATACTTGTGTTGTCAATGTCAATGTGAGCTCAAAAGCTGAACATAATGAAGATGGAGCATGTGACAACGCACACAATAACGAACTCTACAGTGGAATGGAGAGGAAAAGCAAAGATGGTGAGAGCTGTCTGAATAATAATGCAATTACTGAAGCTAAGAGAAGTGGCCACCTAAACCGTGGTAATATGTGCATTAACAGTTCAAATCCTATGAATGAGAACGTTGGTTTAACTGTCTAACCATAATGCAGATGAAGTAATGTTGGTGAAAGAATCTGACAGCACATGTTTTCTATTCACTCCTTTGACAGTTCAGCAGCAGAAAAGACTGTTCAAAGCTGAATATTGTACACTATGAAAATGATTATGTTGACATCATTGAAGAAATGCCAATGGATGATCCTTGTGAAACAAAAGGCTATTGTGAGTGATGGTAACTGCTTTTTCAGAGCTGTGTCATTTGCAATCAGTGGAAGAGAAAATTATCACAGAAAAATCAGACCTGCGGTGGTTAAGCAGATGGAGAAGAATCCATCCAAGTACGTACATAATCTCAAGACGTGGGTATTCTTCTGTTGACGAGTATGTGAACACATCACGAATGAAATATGTTGGAAGCTGGGCAACTGAGGTGGAAATACAGCAGCTGCAGATCTATTTGGCGTACATATGCATATACACATGCAGTCATAACAAGTGGTTGAAATTTTCTAGGTCTAATTTTGTTGCATCAAATAGAGAGCAATTAGGAAAGAGCGATTTACCTGAAGCACTGCAATGAGTGTCATTATGAAGTCGTGACGTGTCAAAAGGAGAGATGTTGAGGTTTGTGCTAATCTGTGCAGTAAATCACAGCAACACGCAATACCTTACCATGCTGTATCTAGCCGACGTAAACTTGAAAGACAAAAGAGACAATATGAAACAAGTACAGACTTTCGAAATGAAAAAGTCCAAAAGGGAGTTAAAAGATACCATGAGGACGAATATTCCAAAGAATCCTTGAAAAAGGCTGGCATTTTAAAATATGCTACTGATGAACAATACAAAGCAAATGTCAAAAAACACTGTTAAGAAATACGCCACTGACAACCAGCACAGAGCAAAGGTCAGAGAGCACAGTGTTGTGAAATACGCCACTGATGACCAACACAGAGAAAGTGTAATAAAGGAAAATATTACGAAATACACTACTAATAATCAGTACAGAGCAAATGTCAAGAGACACAGCATTATGAAATATGCCACTGAGGACCAACATAGAGCAAAGGTCAGAGAGCACAGTGTTGTTAAATATGCCACTGATGACCAACACAGAGCAACTGTGAGACAGTATAATATTGATAAGCACAGAACTGATGCTTCTTATGCTAACAAAATTAAAATGAGGAATATGGAGAGAAGAACTGAATCAATTCATAAAAGGCAAGAAATGGAGTGTGTTATTCAACAGTTCAGAGAAAAAATAAGCAGTGGTCCAGAATATGTGTGTTCAGTATGTCATCGACAACTGTTCAAACATCAAGTAATAACATGCAAGAAAGACCAATATTTAAAAAGAGGAAATGCAGTTGCTTTAATGGCAAAAAATGCATAACTGAAACATATCTTCACAAATGCAAAGATACTTGTATATCTGAGTGCAGTTTCAAAAAAGGCCCGACTAGTGTACTATGGATTTGTTACACCTGTCACAGAAAGCTTCTTGATGGCAGAATGCCTGGGGAAAGTGTTGCAAACAATCTTGCTTTGGACCCTATCCCACCACAGTTGAACAGTTTAAACTCACTTGAGCAACATTTAATCACAAAACACATTCCATTTATGAAAATGCTTGCATTACCAAAAGGAGGACAAAATGGCGTACATGGACCTGTCACATGTGTTCCATCAAACATTACAGAAGTAGCAGATGTACTTCCAAGATCTGAAAGTCAATTTTATGATCCGTGTCAAACTGAAGAGAAAGTTAACTTACAAAGAGCATTATGAATATCAACATGTACACACTGACAAAATACAAGGTGCTTTGTCATATTTAAAACAACACAACAAATGGTACGAGGATGTACAGTTTAACAATAAATGGATCAATCCACTTAGCAAAATTGAGGAAGAATTCAATGAGCATGCTGATGACACATGTGAGCGTAATTCTGTTGACAATGAAGAAAGTGCTGAGAAAGAAACAAATGATGAAAACATTGATGAATCACTACATGACAGACAGCAACATGGTATGTTCATGGATACATGTTTACAACCTGTTGATATTGCACAAGAGGTATTTGGATCAGCACTTTGATGGCATTATGTCTGTGGCCCCGGCAGAACAAAACAATCCAGTGAGAATCTTAATGGATGAAACCAATGAAGCCAAATGTTTCCCAGTTCTTTTCCCAAAAGGAACAGGTACTTTTCATGATGCAAGGCAAGAGAAGTTGATTGACTGTGTAGATATTTGAATACACGAATACTCAATGCAGATGGAAGATTTGCAAAGAACTTGGACTACATTTTTTACAGACAATATTTATCTGAGATTAATCAAGTTGTGTCCAATGTATCTGTTGTATTGAGGAAAGGTTATGACACAGGAGGCAGAATGAACATTACCTCAGAAATGCTAACAAAGAAAGATTTTTAATTTTGACGAGGGGTACAAATTTCTGAGACCCATCAGAGGCACTCCTGTCTTTTGGCAAAGCGTACAAAAAGATCTATTTGCTATGGTCAGACAGCTGGGTATCCCAACATGGTTTTGCTCTTTTTCTTCAGCTGATATGCGATGGAAAGAAATGATAGAAAGTATTCTAAAACAAGAAGGCCGAGTCATGAGCACTGATGATTTGGACTGGTCAGAGAGATGTGGCATACTGAAAAGAAATCCGGTAACTGCTGCCAGAATGTTTGATCACCAATTCCATTGATTTCTAAAAGATGTGATCCTGTCACCAGCACAACCAATTGGTAAAATTATAGACTACTTTTACAGAGTGGAATTTCAGCAACGGGGTTCACCTCATACTCATTGCCTGTTCTGGGTGGAAGATGCACATCAGGTGAAAAAGATGATGAACATGATGTTGTATCATTTGTTGACCGCTATGTGACATGTTAGATGCCACCTGTTGATGATACAGAAATGCATGAAATAGTGTCCAGTGTGCAACAACACAGCAAAAAACATTCAAAGACATGCAAAAAAGGGAACAACCTGCAGATTCAACTTCCCACGCCCACCATCTGAAGACTTTTATCACAAGAAGTAAAGATGCTGAAGAACAAGCTAAGCAAAATTCTGATAAAAAAATGTGATCACAAAGAAAATCATGGAAAAGATAAGAATACTAATGATGGCCCACCTACGACAAAAGATGTAGCAGAAGCAATTATAAAAAGAGTAAGGGAGGTTTTGACAAATGCTGACATAAACTTTGATTCAGTAGAGTCTTTGTTTGATTCTATTGGAATCTATTACAAGAAAATGACCAAAAAGTGTCGTTTTAAAAAGAAAACCCAGTGACATTTGGGTAAATCAATACAATAGAGACCTTTTGCGGTGCTGGAATGCAAACATGGACATTCAATATGTTGTTGATGCATACTCTTGTATAGTTACATCATCTCCTACATTTAAAAAGCAGAGAGAGAAATGGGATTGCTGCTGGATCATGCACAAAAAGAGGCATCAAATCAAGACAGTCTCAACGCCAAACAAGCTTTAAAAAACATGGCAGCATCTTTCTTCATAATCGTGAAATTTCTGCACAAGAGAGTGTCAATCGCTTGACAAACATGAGGCTAAAAGAGGGTTCTCGAAAGGTACAGATTATTCCAACTGGTGAACACACAATAAGGATGAGTCTTCCACTCAGTTTTATTCGAAAGAAAACTGAATGTGGTGACAGTGACCAAGAAAACATATGGATGAACAGTATCGTAGACAAGTACAAAGGGAGACCAAAAACAAAGGAATTTGCTGAAATGTGTTTGGCAAGCTTTGCATCTGAGTACAGAATATTGTCAAAATCTGAGAGCTCAGCACCAAACAGTATAAAGTTGGAAAAAGGACTAGGATTTGTAAGGAAAAGGTCACGCACAGATGTTGCAGTTGTACGATATGCTCGTTTTTCACCAACCAAAAACCCAGAGAAATATTACCATAACATCTTACAACTTTTTTGCCTCATTATGTTGACTGTCAACTGAAACCATTAAACTTCAATACCTTTGAAGATTTCTACAACACAGGATTTGTTAAACAGTTTGATCATGAACTCGAGTCTGTGAAATTCATTGTGGACTCAAACAGGAAAATATTCCAGAAAGGAGCTGACGTCATAGAAAAAGCTCAACAAGATCTGGAAATGAATGGTCTGATGGAAGATGCTTGGGCACAAATTGGTCCAGAAGCTGAACTGGAACAGTTAGAATGTATTGAGAGCATGACAGCTCAAAGTACAGATGCAGAGGAAAGTGATGAAATCATACCAGATCTCGAACCAAATAAAGATAAGACTTGCACAATTGATCATAACCCCTATGGAATGCGAAAGGAGGATGCAATGCTCTTGCTCCGTTCACTGAATGAAGAACAGTCATAGGTTTTTTATAAAATTAGTTGCTGGTGTTTACAAAAAGCACATGGTGAAAACCCTGACCCATTTCGTGTGTTTGTATCTGGCGGTGCTGGGACCGGTAAATCTCACTTAATAAAGGCAATGTATTATGAAGCATCCCGTATTCTATCACAGTTGTCACACATCCCTGATGAGATACACGTGATATTAATAGCTCCAACTGGTGTTGCCGCCTATAATATTAATGCTTCAACAATTCACAATTGCTTTTCAATTGGAACAGATGCAACACTACCTTATCAACCACTCAGGGAGGAAAAAATCAATTCTTTGAGAGCAAAGCTGGGAAACCTCCAAATATTAATTATTGATGAAATATCAATGGTTGATCATAAAATCCTTGCATATATTCACAGAGGATTGAGACAGATTAAACAGACAGGTGATTACTCTCCTTTTGGAAAAGTTTCTATAATTGCTGTTGTGGATTTTTATCAGTTGGCCCCAGTGAAAGGAAAACCTCTATATTCTGAGCCAAAAGGTGTCAATTTATGAAGTGTAAAAAGGCAATTGTTTTACTTCTTATTCCCAATGACAACTATTAAATAAATTGAACAATTGGTAGCCATTTTTGACAGACACTTTTCCTTCACAATTTGACTAGTGAATAGCACAAAGATGTTAATACGAAGTTCCATGTCAATATCACTTACTGTTCATGAGGAAAAGCATACATTTCATTTTCAAATAGCTGAAAATCCAATGTGGCACAGCTTTTTGGTCCAAGAGACTTTTTGTTCATCTTGAGGAAGGGCATCTAGCAGAACTACTTTCATGTCTCCAGGACAAACAGATTGAAAATTATGACCTGTTAAATTAGATCATTTCTCACTTTGCTCTATGGTACCACAATTAGGACAACTGGAGAATTTTTCATGTAGATTTCTATTAGACAAATCCTAAAAAATCCTGCAAAGTTTCATAATGATTAGCCATGGCTAAGTGACTTTAAGTGCTGCTGAAATGTGATTGGCTGATGGCTGCCATTTCTTGAGCTATGAAGTTGTCTTTATAGAATTTATTATGACCTTTGCCCATGAAATATTGATGCAAACAAAATTCAGACTTCATCGGACAATTGGTTTACGGGTTTTGACCATTTGTTTGCAACAGCACCAAATTTGACAGATTTACACCAAACGTTGTTAGTCTTGAGCCTAATGTGCTATAGATGTCAGCTCTCTGGTTTTCTGAAGATTGGAGATTGCGTTCAGGAGTTACAGCCCATTATGTCAATAGAGGCCACACTCAGGAAATTCATTACCTTATTGCAGACATGTTTTTTTATCGTAGCAACTTTCTTTATACAAGTTGTAAAGATATTGGTGTGAAGATCCTATGTACCACATTTCATGCAAATCACTTGTAAGGGCGGGGCGCACTATACACTATAATATATAGCTAGAATGAAGCGCAAGTGCCTAGGAACTTTTCAAGGAGGAGTGATGAAATGATAATACCAGATCACTTATTGAGATTTACTTGGAACACATAGCCGGCATTTATTTAACAATGAACCTTTTACACAGTATAACCTTGGTTTTCTTCTTATGTAATGTCCTTTTAGTTCTAGAAAATAAAATGACCTTTCAAAATTTGAATCAAAACTCTGATGAAAATACACCCCAAAATAAAAAAAAAAACAAGTTCTCATCTACCCGGGTAGTATGTTTGTTTTTTTTTTTAAGTGTGGTGAGATCTCAGCGCTTATCTGTAAGACGACATGAAGACACGTAGGATGGAACAGTTCCTGATGATGCACTCTGCCCTTCCACCGCGCCTCTGTCCAATGGCGATTTGTCCAATGGGCCGTTTCAATTCATGCATACGAAAAAAAAACAACTTGCATAGCAGGGCAACATTCAAATATTTTATCAAAATAAATTTTACCAGATCTGGAAATAATATCACTCGAAAATCCACAGTCATGAACGTATAGCAGTTTACAGTTTGAAAACACTACATTCTCTCAGTGGCTGCACACATGAAACTCAGATGCTAGCTTATTACATAGCAACATAGCTTCCATATAGCTCCTAATGTCACTCCAGTCCATGTGGCTCAAGTTAAACTCCGATTTTTACTTATGTAATACACATCTCATATTATTTTTTACACTATAAAGCTATAGTGCTATAGTGCCACCCATTCATGGATTTACACCAAACTTGATCACCTTAAGCCTTTTGTCCTATAGATATCAGTTCTCATGTAACTGTGACAGGTAATGTAAATGTTAAATAGGTCAATATTTTGCCATTGTGAAATATAGGTATTATATGCAAGAATGTTTGCTATTAGAAGAACCCAAATGATTTTTGCCATCTCGTGTCAGTGAAAGTTGACCTGAGCCTAGGTGTCTGGGTCAATGAATGTTGAGCTGGGTATAGATGTCTGGAATGTAGCACCACCACTGGGACAGCTGGAGAAATTTTCATACAGATTGCTATTTGACACATCCAAAACATTCCTGAAAAGTTTCATGATGATAGGTCATAGTTAAGTCAGTTTAAGCGCTCCTGAAACTTGATTTGACATTTGACGTTGACACCCACTCTCACCCTCACACCTGAGGGCCTAATAGCATGTCCAATTGACATTACCTGAATGTCCTTTGGACTGTGGTAGAAAACCAGAATACTCAGAGGAAATCCACATGAACACAGGGACAAGGGAATAAATGGCGCCATCTGCCATCTAGTCATTTAGTCAATACAACCCCACTTTTCAGTACTTGAAGTAAAATGAAAAAAAAAACATCTTTCATTCAGGCCAATATGGAAAGTCCAAGTGTTTCTTCAACACTACTTAGTGTATTAGTTGTGGCAGTAGGGTAAAAGGTGCAGGAGTGCTGTGAACAGATTGTGTCTTAGCAGCCATGCCATTTGGACATTGAACTGTGTGTTCATTTCCCAGTTAGGACCTGACATGTAATGATGTAATGATCTACAAGAAATTGGTGGCAATATCTGCTTTTATTTTTGTGGTCTGTGCCTTGTGATGTCCACTGGAACAAAATGTCATTAACATCTAAGTGGACGGACACATGGGTGTTTAAACCTGTTTTTCAGTATAGCACCCCAAAATCACCAAATTTCACTAAACTAGGTGTGTTCCACCCAGGCCTCATAGTAAACATGTGTAAACGAGTTTTATGGCAATGAACAAAAGCATTGCAGAGATATGGCCACTCTTTCTTTATGGTGCCTTCACGGGCAAATTTGTGGGTACACTGAGGCCATATTGTTCAACCTGGCAACTATCCTTTAACAACTCTTAAAGACAATGATCCAAAGACGTAATACACAAAACTGCATTGTGTCAAGCTCTAGGAGGAGATGGTTAAATGTGTTTTTGACAAAATCAGAGATGCATGAAACACAAAATGGCTGACGCGGAGGTTTCATAAGTTCCCAGTTAGGATCCATAACTTTGATGAAGCACAAGAAATTTAGTTGAAATATTTGCTTTCCTGCCAGAGTAATGGGGATTTAAATGTTTTCTAGGAACCCACCTGCCAGGTTTCATGATGATACGTCATAGTTAAGTCAGTTTAAGGGCTGCTGAAATTTGTTTGGCTGATGGCGGCCATCTTGTTTGAGCTATCACCTTGTCCCTATAGACTACGTTAGGACATTTGACCAAGACACAGAATGCAAAGTTTGAACTTGATAGGGCAAGTGCTTTAGGAGTTAAGACCATTTGTTTGCTATAGCGCCACCTATGGACGGATTTACACCAAATTTGGTAGGCTTGAGTCCAATGGGCTGGAGGTGAGGGATCTCAAGCTTGGTGATGATTGGACATTGCATTCAGGAGTTACACCTCATTATATCAATTGAGGCCACGCCTGCAAGATTCATTGGTTTACTGTGGCCACACCTTTTAATGTAGCAACTTCCTTTGTACAATATTTAAAGATCTTGGTCTGAAGATGCTGTGTACCACATTTTGTGCAAATTGGACAATCTGTCTAGGAGGAGATAGATTTTAAAGGTTTTACAAAAAATTCAAATTGGCGGAAAATGCAAATGGCGCATCATTTTGGTCCAAAAGGCGTTTTTGTTCTTGCTGAGCCAAGGAATCAGGGGAAAAAAGAATTCTACCCCAAACGGTTCAAGAGTTATAGCCCTAAACGTTTTGTGTCTCGCTATTGTGCCACCATCTGGCCAATCAGGGTCATTTTTTTAACCTGAGTAGTGGGTGACCATAGCAACCTAGCTACCATATTAAGTAGCTATAGTTTTTGCTGTGCAAACACTTTTAGGGCAGAAAAAATAATTAATTAATTAATTAATTACTTAATAATAAAAATCAGAACAAACACAATAGGGTTCCAGCACTACGTGCTTGGACCCCTAAATATAGCTGCAAGCGGTGATCACAGGGTCCAAGCACATCAGCCGGAAATTGAATGGGTGATGGCTTCCATTGCTTCTCATTCATCAACTTGTCCTTGAAGACTTTATCAGGACCTTTGACCAAGATGCAGTATACATAATTCTAACTTAATCAGGTAATTGCTTTAGGAGATATTGCCATTCCTTTGCTATAGTGCCACCCATTCACACCAAACTTGATTACCTTAAGTCTATTGTCCTACAGATATCAGTTCTCATGTAAATGTGACATGTAATGTAAATGTTAAACATAAAAATATAAAAAATATAAATATTTTACCATTGTGAAATACATGTATTATATGCAAAAATGTTTGCCATTAGAATAAGCTAAATGATTTTTGCCATCTCAGGTCAGTAAAAGTTGACCTGAGTCTAGGTGTCTGGGTCAATGAATGTTGATGTG
Organism: Megalops atlanticus; assembly: GCA_019176425.1. Lineage (NCBI taxonomy): Eukaryota > Metazoa > Chordata > Actinopteri > Elopiformes > Megalopidae > Megalops > Megalops atlanticus. The sequence continues at coordinate 38,484,307 of CM032881.1, forward strand.
GGTGTAGCCATCTGGAATGTGGCAAAGTGTAGTTTCTGACTGGGGGAGTGGTGGAAAGTGAGTTTGCCATGTAATTTTCGTACAGATTGCTATCTGACACATCCAAAACAATCGTGCAAAGTTTCATGATGATAGGTCATAGTTAAGTCAGTTTAAGGGCTCCTGAAATTTGATTTGACATTTGACATTGACACCCACTCTTACACTCAAACCTATGGGCAATATAGCATGTCCAATTGACATTACCTGAATGTGTTTGGACTGTGGTAGAAAACCAGAATACTCAGAAGGAACCCACATGAACACAGGTACGAGTTCCAAACTGAAGGCAGATGCACCCCGAACTTGAAACCTCCATATTGTTAGGCAGTAGTAATACCCATTTGTACCACCATACTGCCCTCCACTACATATATGTCAAGCTTAAACATAAGCAGTGGCATAAAATGCAGTGTGCCTTTTTGGGACGTCACAATAAGAAGTGCCAACACTGTTGTAGGCCTGTAATTTTTGGGTATTTGAAAAAATCCAAAATCATGGGAGAAACGGCAGAGAACATACCACATTAGCTGAATAGAATAGAATATCCCTGATTAGAAAAGGACCCCCCATCTTTCAACACCTGTTTTTGGTAACAGACTTTCTGAAGATCACATCTTACTTTTTAAAGAAACCATTTCATTTGATATCAATTAAATAAAAAAACACTGAATAAAACAAGCTATGCTGATCTTTTAAATGAAATTGTCACATTTAAATAAAAATAAAACGTAATCACATTTTCTAATGAATAAGTTATTCAAATAAAAATAAAAATAAACTAGTCTACTGGGAAAATAAAAAATAAAAATAATAATAAAAATCAGAACAAACACAATAGGGTTCCAGCACTATGTGCTTGGAGCCCTAATATTAATAAAAATCAGAACAAACACAATAGGGTTCCAGCACCACGTGCTTGGACCCCTAATAAAAATAGGAACAAACACAATAGGGTTCCAGCACTACGTGCTTGGAGCCCTAATAATAAAAATAATAATAAAAATTAGAACAAACACAATAGGTTTCCAGCACTACGTGCTTGGACCCCTAATAAAAATCAGCACAAACACAATAGGATTCCAGCACTACATGCTTGGACCCCTAATAATACGACTAACAAGAACAGTAGTGTGCTTGCCCAAGGGAAACCACACTAATAACTTTCATCACCAAGGTTTCTAATGGCAGTAACAAAATATTTCAAACTTTTCAATCTGCCTAATATTTGTGTAAGGTACAAAGCAGCCTGTGGAAAAATCACTGCTGTGGTCCTGTCACCATGAATAGATAACTTTGTCCAGACAGCCTTTAAAACCTTAGCTAATTTCCATAAATAGCTGCAGCAGCACACTGCTTAAGACTGAGTTGGTGATTGACTCAGCATTCTTGTCAATCACTTCAGAAACTGGCCAATTAGGCCATGACCTGTAATATCACAAGAGACGACTGTACGGGGCTCTGGAGCTAAGGCACCTGGGAAGATAGCTTGTGTGACATCATTGTTTACCTAAAGGACAAATAGATTAATACATTTATTTTAATGTAGTATGTTATCCTAGCATTTATCAAAGTCCAATGTCAACACCAGCTCCAACGGTTGATTACAGCATTGTCTTACTTCAGCAGCAAGTTCCTTTTTACCCTCAATAGTTTGTGCTGCCAATGTGTCCAGGTTACGGAGCATGTGACAGTTCTCTGATAAGTCGAAAAAAATGGTCCCTAAGCTTATATGTTGCCATGCCACAGAAAGGGATGAATCCCATTAATGCAAAATGGGGGTGAGCCAGTGAAAAATGGCTCTTCTGCTGATATAAATCCACCAGATGCCAGAGAAGGTGGGCCATTTGGTCAGGGTAGGTAGGGTCTCGGCGGGGGGTGGGAAATGACAGATGACTGTCATTTGGACTGCAGCTCGGTAATCGGGCAATGACCTGAGCAGCGCAGCATCTAACGGCTCTGTGTCCCAAGTCACACAGTCATTCCAGACATCTTGTCTTAGAAGAAAGGAATGCGGGCAGATAGTGGAAAAAGTAATGTAGAAACTCAACTGGTTGCAGAGCGTTTTAAGATATGTAATTTGACCTGGACTGTTCACATCAAAACAACATTTTTTATTCTGGGTTTTAGCAGAGAGGGAGGTCGAAGACCATTTTTCAAATGAAGGAGAGATATTAAGTAAATAACACATGAAATGTGAAAGCTAAACAACTTGAACATGAAGTTTCAAGTCTAACTCAATTTATGATTCAAGTGATGATTCAGCATCAGCAATCACTATCAAATGTTCCCCTGAACAGAAGAAAGTCTCACAGCCGCTGAGAACATAATGTAATTACACCCAGCACTAAAGTAATACACCACATCGCAGGAAAATTGTACAACTGCTCCATGAACCCGATTTTATAAATCACTAATTAGGAATTCAAAGTACACAGACTTTCTTCTGTTTGATGCAGGAGTCGTAATACATTTCAGTTAGCACTCCCTGGTGGGAGGAGTACGGCTGTGATCGGAGTGCTGATTTGAGCCCTGCCAGAAGTATTTGTAGCTCAGCTGTAGTGGGTGGCAAGCTTTCGGACCTTTTGATATACGCCTTTGTAACCGGCAGAGTTACCTTTTTTCCTCTCAGCCACCATAGCTCCGTCCCTTCTTGGCCACGCCCCCCAAGTAGCACTGGGGTGGCTAACCACTAATTAGCCAAGGTCCCATTTTTGTATATATATGGCCGTTTCGTCAGTTACGGCAGTTCGAGTCCCTTGGTTCATTGCTTTCCGGTCTGTACTGCGATCGAGGCTGAAAGGTATGTGCTCCCTGTTTGGGTTTTAATCACCGTTAAATCGTTGCTGTCGCGCACGCATGTGTCTAAAACTGAACTGTTTGGTAACAGGTGTTTTGCGAGTCTACAAACGCTTCCCATGGGTGTGTATGCGTGTTCCACCGGAGGTATTTGCGTTTTGATCAATCTGTTGCACGCGTAGCTTCGTTTAAATCCGTAGTACAAACGAGTGATTTTGTATTTTACATATGCGTGTATGTAACAGCTATGTTTTAATTCAGGTCTGTGTTGGAGACGCCGAGCAGTGTTACCAGATGGGAAATGTTAAAGTATCGTACCAGAGGCTTAAAATGATCGTATTTTGAGGAAAATTGTCGTACGCGAGTCATAACCAAGAGAACAAATAGGCGTAAATGTGTAATTTCAGAAAACATTGAGACGAACGACTTTTTGACAGCTCATTTAACTTGTAATATTATAACGATAACTGCATTGCACTGAGTAAATATAGTACTGGCCCTTAAGTTACTGCATTCAATATAAAATACCTAAAATTTCTGATTTGCAAAGATTTGATTAATGGTTAAGTTAACGAAAACCGTGCTCGTGAGTCACGTTCATCATCACAACAAGCATGATTGGCTGGAAAGACTTCACGTGAGAAGAGATGCGTAAACACAGACGAGGGATCCATATATTTTACTATCCTGATCGTGTCGGGAAATGAATTAAAATGAGAGAGTATTAGTAGTTGTAATCAGTCTAGGCTAAGTGTCACAAAATGATCAAATTATCGTGCATTATGGGACTTTTGGCATTATTGATCGTACATCGTACAGAGGGCAAAATAATCGTACAAATACGATAATTATCGTACATCTGGCACCGCTGACGCCGAGTAAGCGCCAGTCTCGCTCACGCTAACTGGACGGCACGTAGATGTAAAATTAAACTAGGGTTGTTTCTTTGAGTGTGTAGCTTGTGGCAATTGGGTAATGTGTGTTGTGTACTTATTCAGTGAATGTACAACTGTGATGCATATATATATATATATATTTTTTTTTTTTTACCTCTTTAGGAAGATTTGCCACTGCTGCTTTGCCTCCTTTAATTTTAGTTTAGCTTTTGCCTTTCTGGGTTTTTTTTATATAAGTGGCCTGAGTTGGTGTGTGGCCACCTGTTGTGTGTGTGTGTGGGGTTTTTTTTTTTTTTTTTTTAAGCTGTAGATGGATTTTAGGTGTACTGGCTGCCCCAGTGTTTTTCCTTTTTAGTTTTTACTATTCTATTTCTACATTAACTTTGTATTTAGCCTTTAATCAGCTGGTTGGGGTTGTAATTAATCCCCCTTTTTCCCCCTACATGGAGTTATCAAGGAGTGTAGCTGTTTGACTGCAGGGAGGGTCACTGGATCTGGGTCCCCCCCTTCATGCACTGCATGCAGTGTTTGTAGTGGTAAAGTGCACTTCACCATTTACTATGATCACTATTTGCTGTGCGTGTGTATATGTCCGCGTGTGTGTTAGCAGGCACCAGGAACAAGGGCACGCGTGGTGTGTCGGTCTCTCCTCCTCCCAGCAAAGGTAATCCCAGCAGCCAGCCTACTCATCCCCTACCATTTCTTCTACAGTTTTTCTCTGGGGGCAGCCATTACCCTGTCCTCTGGTGGCATTGCTTGCCCACCCATTTTGTTAGTTTGTAGCAATAACTTGCAAACTTGTATTTTTAACTTAATTTATTTGTTAAATAAAATTTTGTATTCAAACTGAAATACTACGTCTCTGTCGTCTCTACTAACCTGCATGTGAGAACCCTCTTGTCTCCATACGGTATCTTAGGAGTATAAATTGGAACATTTCTTGGGGTGAAAGTCCCCAGGTGGCATAGTTGAGTACCCTAGAGCCAAGACCTGCATTACGCCTACCAGGTCACACCTTGACTATGACATGACCATGTAAAAACTGGATATCTGGGGCAGGAATATTAGTAAATAATGATTCTAAGATATTCAAAGGTCAGGGTGGCCATCTATTGATTGTGCAGAGGAGGAGCTGTTTTCTTGAAGCTATAAGATCTGCAAACTACTGACACAGGCAACATACATATTTATAGGAGTGGACTACCTCGAAGATGTCAAGGTAGTCCACTCCTATAAATACCTTGGAGTACACCTAGACGACAGGATAGAGTGGACTAAGAACAGAGGCCCTTTACAAGAAGGGCCAGAGTCGGCTCTACTTCCTGCGGAGACTGCGATCCTTCAACGTCTGCAACAAAATGCTGCAGATGTTCTATCAGTCTGTGGTTTCCAGTGCCATTTTTTATGCAGTGGTGTGCTGGGGGTGTGGTCTGACAGCTGGGGATGCTAACAGACTGAATACGCTCATCAGGAAAGCCAGCTCTGTCATAGGAGGTGGAATTGAGCTGGAATTACTAGGGGCGATGGCAGGGAGGAGGATGCTTAACAAACTGGTGAGCATTCTGAACAACACCTCCCATCCCCTCCACGACAGGCTTGTGAGGCTGAAGAGCACCTTCAGTGGCAGGCTGATCCCCCCCAGATGTTCCACTGAGAGACACAGGAGGTCGTTTCTACCGGTGGCCATTAAACTCTACAACTCTTCCCCTCTCTGCCGCAACATGGGATTGACTGACGCCTGATGCCCTGTGCTGTTCCCCCTCACACTTAATCTTTGTACAATGGACAGTAACTATTTTCTAGCTATCTCACTCCTTCTCTGGTCAAGATTTGCACTATTCAGTTATCGTCATGCACATTGGATTACAATAACAATGTTTTTTTTTTTTTTATTGCAGATTGTGCACTGTAAATAGTAATATCCTTACTCTTGTCTATTCATTATATAGTATGTATATGTTCATTGCACAGTGGACAATAACTTCTCTATCTACCTCACTATTCTCTTCTACGTCATTATATGATACTTTGTGCAATTCTGCACTGTGCAGTAATTATCTAACACCTTTCTTTCTGTTTATTTATTTACCTTTCTATTTATTTTATTCTATTTTCGATTTGTGCTGGATGGTGCTGTTGTGACACCCAAATTTCCCTCAGGATTAATAAAGTATTTCTTATTCTTATACAGGTTAAGAGGAATGGTTTATCTGGGGGACTGTAAGTCCAACGCTCTTCCTTTTTCCAAGAGCATCGTTAAATATTCATGGCTGAAAAAGTGGTTGTTAGCAAATAGTCAGCATGTCTTGTTTTTTGCGCATTTACGACTTGACAGGGTAATTTATTCTTGGGGTAATAAAAGCAAATCCCCTGTTTTAAAGATCTAAAAGACCTCCTTCTGCAGCATCACAGTGATTCTGCACTGTATGGACTGCTAAAACATGGTAAGGTGTATGAATAATTTATATAGAAAGACAGAATTATGGTTGTGAGTGCAATGTGTTGACTAATGGTTTTGAACAGTACTCTGGACCTCAATGACTGCCTCATTCAAAGCTGTTGTCCAGGGTTTGTCTGAACCAAGTGTTTGTATAATTTCACTATACTGTGTTCAGATCACATGTTTAAATCAAAAACTATCAAGAACATTTTCACATACTTAGTGTCATGTTGTCTTGCATTTTTGTGACCAGCACCTCAGCATGAATAAATGAATAGTTTGAATGGGTAAACACAATTCTGGACCAGTAATAGGAACAAAGCAGAACAACAAAAGCAATCAATCTAAACTGTGCACCATTCCTACCTCTGGATGAGAAAATATAAAAATGTGTTATTAGACAAAAATATTATAGTTTACTCTTAGGAACATTGCACAGAGCAAAGTCATAGTACTCACAAATAGCCTGATGCATCCTTGAATATTATTTTTGTTCCTGTTTAATCAATGGTATGAATAAATATGGAGGGATCTGTATGTATGTCTTCTCATCAGGCACAGGAAAGGGGTTTTATTATCCAGAGAAAGGTGGTGAGGTGTTTGGGAAAGAATTAGACTAAAAATAAAACAACACTTTCTGCCAGTAATATCACTGGGATTCTCATTCACAACTTGTTTATGCCCCTGTAAATTCGATCCATTTTCTTGTCAATGGAGTCCTTTGGTAACCACCCAGTTCTGAGACTCACAGTGGAAAAGATTTTTGTTTGGGATAAACAAAGCAAGATGCTGTGCAGAATTTTCTCCCCTCAAGTAGAAAGGAGCATGATTGGAACTGCATGTGTGACAGATGAACGCTGAGGAGAAATCTGATGAAAAAAGACCCATGCTTAAAATCTCTCCATCTCTCTAATCAAGGGTCTGTGACAGCTCCTGGTGATCTGTCCATCTGTCTACTGGTCTACCTGTCTTTGTTTTTGTCTGTTTAGCTGTCTATCTCTTTTTAAGAGTTTTGAACGAGAAAGTGGGATTTCCCTCATAGCACCTCACGAGTAAGGAGCTAAACAGTGGAGTCAGGCTGTGGGATTATCCAATTAAAACTCATATTTAAGTCCTCCACAGAGGACTGGGGAAAAAGGCATTTTGAATATACAATGTGCCTTTTAATTTGTATTCAAAGTAGGGATATTTTATACCATTATAACTGAGCATTCAGCTACAGAAGAGAGAATCCACTTTTAATCAAGCACCTGTGGGGTCATTTCCACACATTAAAAACATCCCTGTCAATGTGACACAAAAGCAAATGGGAAGACACACTCTTGTATGCTTCTGTCAACAAGATACAATCTGTGTGTGTCTTGCTGTCCTGTGAGCAGAAATGTGTCAACTCCAACTGTCACGTGCTGTTATCACGACTACGCCATGCATCTGTGCGGCAACAGCATTGACTTGATTAACTGACCCTACTTACAGGGTCTACATTCCTACATTCTATCCATTCATATGCCACTGAATATTCACTTAATCAGCTCAGTTTAATTACATTACTCAATATGATTCAAATGTAAAACCTCCTGGCTGTAAGTCATGTCATGGTGTCTAATTGCCCAGATAGCATGTTATGTACACTGAGGGGAATTTATGAGGGAAGGAGTTGAGTGGTCACTACTTTGTGCAATAGAGGGGCCTTTTTTACTGCATAATCAACAATATATGGTTAGGCTGTCTGTCCATAATCCCACACGTGCTCTTTCACAGGACTTTCACACACTGCATACTTTGAGTAAATAAGCTGGGAGGAAAAGGAGGTGATCTGCTCCCTGTAAGAGTTTCAGTCATCTCTCCTCCCAGTTATGATTCAGAGAGTTGTTACTGATTTAAAGACAGCTGGGAAACCAGCTCAGCTGTACCACTCCAGCACAGGACCCCCCCCCATGTGAGAGTTTGGGGGGGTGGAACAGGGATCTCAGGCCACAGCTGCGGGGATACCCCCAGGATACCCGAGAGCATTACTAACTGTGCAAGAACAAGTTTGCATAGCAATTGCATACTGAGACCAAAACACGTTTCTTCCCAGCAGAGATGGGAAGTTGACATTCAAGCAATGTTCTCCTGATGTTTCCCTCTGCTCTCCCTGTCTGAGGCAAAGGGAGCTTGGGAGGGGTGCCATTGTAGGAGTTCTTACTGACTAATTGTTCTGTAGCGGTCCCCTGACTGATCAGTGAGGCAAGGCCAAATGATGGTTCGAAACATAATTTAAACACATTGCTCTAACAAAAAAATGAAGCTGCATTATTGTCCAGGGCTGGACCCCAGCTAGCACACACAGGGTGGGGTAGACAGGCCCCTCCTGCCCACATTTCACACTTGTCCAGAGGCAATACCTCAATCATATATCCACCTCAGCTCTGCTGAGAAAAATGCTTGAGACCTCACTGAAATGAAAAACCTAAACCATTTACATTTACAGAATATTATTGTCGCAGCTGGTATAAAGAGATTTTACTGTGTGAGTAGCTACCAGAAGATTTAACAATGATGTACCAAAACCACACCAATGGAAGAAAATGTGAACAGCTATTAACATTGCATTATGAAATATAAATGCAACCTAATGAAAAGCAGTTGCATGCTAAAAAAGATACACATTTGACAAAGCCTTGCACCTGTTGCACCTTGTTAGAACCTGGTATAGCACCCTGTCATGCCCTGTAACACCATTTTGAAGCCTGGTATATGATGTCATGTCATATAACACCCCATGACAACCTGTAACACCCAACAGCACACACTCACACTATGTTACACCCTATCGTGCCTGTCACTTTGCATTACTCCCTGCTGTGTCTCAGATGCAGGGAAACACACTTCAGCAGAGCCATGTGACCAACGAGGCTTCTCCCTTGCATCACTGCCTCAAACACCAGATTCACGCAGCCAATACTGAGTTCTATATTTTGACACATTGGATCCTACAAATAGGAGAGATTGTTGAGAAAAGGGAGCATCTGAAATTTTTAGCAGCAAGTTAGGAAGCAGGTTTAGAAGCAGGTTAAGCTTCATGATGATATTTTTGTAGCCTCAACTAATCTGTAGGCAAAGACCCTGAGATTAGTCAATATATGCCTGTAGACAGCTCACTTACTTTAATCGTTGAAGGGGATATGGACACATATGGACACATTTTCTTCCCACAGGCAATCAGGCTGCTGAACAGCTGACGCAAACCATATGCACTACACATTGTTGTTATATAATGTTATTGTGTACTGTATTCTGTGTATATAATGTATATCTACGTGTGCAAGGTGTACATAGTCTGTGTAGGTCTGTAGTGTCCTTCTGTGTTGGTTTTGTGATGGTGTGCCCTTCAAGTTAAGGCAGAGAGAGTCGGAACACAGGTATTTCATTGTATTTTTAATACACATGACAATAAAGTTGAACTTGAACTTGAACATACTTGCAGCCAAAACCAAGTTTATTACGATGCTTACTCTAAGTATCTTCAAAATGTACATCTGGGTAAGGAGAGGATTATCTTCTGTATGACTCCTCACCCTTATCAAGCCACAAAACACTGCTCTTGATTTACAACAAACACAAACATCCTGGTGCAGCTTTGCATGTGTGGTATGTAACCCTCTGAGACACCTGGCACCTCAGAGGTGAGCTCCAATGGTGTTCACCAAGAGTTTACCAGAGATTCTCAGGTATTTGCCATGCAGCGTCTACGTGGGCTTCCATTGTCCAGTCAGATTGTGTGGCAGCTGGAGACATGAGTTTTTACCAGTGACCAAACTGTATAACCATGTGAAGTGTGTGGTTCCCTTAGCTTCCTCCCCTGGTTCCCTGATTCCTGCTTAGCTCCTCTCCCATGGGACCCCTCCTTGCTCTGGGTGGATGGGGGTGGGGTCTTTCCCCCTGAAACAGATGCACCTAATTTTTTTTTCCTCAGCTAGCTCTGGAAGGGGAAGACCCCTCAACCCCCATTGCATCCTAAGCTCATCTCCAGCTGCCCAGACAACAAAGCTCTTTTCAGCATGCTCCATTATGAATCCACAAATGCGTCTGGAAGCAAGACCCTCAACAATAAATGACGTACCCTTGGAGACCAAAATGCTCCAACATGAAGCTGGAGGCTGTCAGTAAAGACAGCTATCTCACTGAATGCAAAGTCGACTGTGTCTTTTCATCATTCCCCTGTGTTGACGACATTCCTGCCTGGCAAGGACACCAGAAGACTTAACTGTATGTTATATGTTGCGTGATCCAACATGAAGTTGGAGGCTGTCAGTGAAGACACATATCATGGGTGCGAAGACAGCAGAATCTCTGGAACATCCCCCATGTTGACGATGTGTTCCTGGCAAGGAAGCCAGAAGAAGCAGACCTCCAGTGTCAGACTTGGATGCTGCATTTGTTTCCGCAACGGATAACCCTGTGCTTACCTCTCTGTCTCCTGTGACAAGCCCAGAAGCCTCTGGTGGACAACAGACTGTGGCCTGCCTTGTAGGTGCACTACAAATGAACTACCATCCCCTCAGATCTAATGCTGGCCCTCTTGATTATACCCAATGAGTATTGTTGTGTAATACTGGCATTGTGAGTAGCCTAGCTGATTTCATCTTGTGTGAGATTTGTACAGTGATATTTTTTCCCATTACAGTTACCTTATGAAACTGATTAGATTAGCTTACAAATAGTTAAGTTCATGTCAGATTAGATAACTTGTACAGTTAGACTCATGTCAAATTATTGCTTGCAGTGCCAGCACACGTCAAAGTGCCGTTATCACTTTATGATCTCCTGTAGTTTGACTCAGCTTCTGAAAGCCCAGTCCAACACTCACACTTAGCTTTACCTTTACATTCCCCTTTTTGGTTTGTCTTATTCCACAAAAATCCTTCCATTTATTACTCATTAATTCATTTCTTGTTCATTGTTGCCTGTGTGTTTACCTGTTGTAGTTTATTTGGTTTGTTTCATCAGTGTGTGTCTGCGTTATGTTAATAAACTTGTTTTATTAATTATATCATGAAATCATCTGTGTTTTGTATTGACAAAATGGGCTCTAACAGGCTCATTTTATAATCTTTTATATTCACTGAATATAAAAATATTAATTCTCTGTGTAAGACCCTGATTTATCATTTTGACACATACAAATCTTTGTGGGATTTGATTAATAGATTTTAAAGGAGGACTTTGATCAGTGTTTTTTCTTGAGAGATACTTTGGATACATTCTTTGGAAATTATGATATTCCTCTTTTCAAAGTTGAAAGCGTCTATGGATAATCTGAGCAAAAGGAAATATTCCACTGTCAATTCTTGTCATGTTGGGTCATGTTTTTAGTTAAAACACATTACGGGTAGACAGGTAAAAATGGAGAGAGGTACAATTAAATAACACTTGTGGATTAACAAATGAATAACAGGGTGCAGATTTTAATACAGTATGTCTCAAATAGGGCCATATTTTCTTCCTAAAACACAATTCCAATGCTTCAAATCACGCTGAAATCTCAGTAAAATCTGGGTCTCTGTCTGTAATATTTCATATTTTTTTAGGACTCCTTCAGCAGCAGCAGTCATTATCTGCAAGGACAAGCTCATCCACCTGAGCACAAACAGATGAGGGCTATAGATAAACACATCAAAATCATTAGTGTAGGAAAAAGTAACAGCACCATTTAACTTAATTTACTGTTGGAGGCTCTGTTTCATGAATGCATAAAGCTGAGGCCTCGATTTGATCAACATTTTTCATTAACTTTGACAGGAAAATACATGCAAGTGTATCTGTTTATTCTGCAAACATGGTTTGGTGAGTTCAGTGATCACCAACTTTTTTGTCAAATTTAAAGACAAAATGTAGGTACACCTAGACATGAATGCATGTCATTAAATGAATCTAGACATGAAAGTATCTGAATGTACTCGACTAAGAAGTAAATACCTCTATACTTTGGATTCATGGGTTTACTGTTTCTGTCTTTGATGTGGTCCATAATATTCACATTTATAGCAATCAAAGGAAATATGTAATACGATTCACATGCCCCTGTGGTCATCACAGGAATGATATTAATCCACATGAGAAAACTCTCTCCAAAATAATTAATCCTGTACCATTTGTTCCGCAGTTATTATAAATATGTCCATCAAATAAACACCCAAAGGCCCAGCATTGTTTAATTGGGTGACTGCCTGCCTGACAGGGGCTGTAATTACAGAATTCCTTCAAAGGAAGTAAGAAATATAGAACATAGTGATGTAACCTTGGATGACTTACCTTGGATCACCTAACACTTTGCCTCCTCTACTGGAGCACAAAATTTAAATCTTAAAATTAAATGCCTGTCACCCGAGACCATGCAGAGTCACACCCAAGAATGGACAGCAAGTTTCTATCTTTGCTACCCAGTACAGCTCCCATAATAAAACAATATCAAAGACCACCACCACCACATGTCCTCCTGTAAATAAAAAAATATAAAATATGTTTTAAGCAAGGGGGTTGCTTTTCCTACATAACATCTACATTGGTGGGTAGGTTAAAAGCTGTAATCAGCAAAGGTTCCACACACAAACATGTCAGCTTTCAAGTGATTTTCACGTTATACTCATGGTTTAAAGTATTTTTGCTCATAGGGCCGTATTCTCCCATTCGCGCGTAAGTCCTTTTTTGCGCGCCTCCAGTTACACGCATTTCAGTTACGCGTATTCTCCCCTTCGCGCTCCAATCACGCCCACAGCGCTTAACATCAGAATGAAGACGGGCTCATGAATGAGGCGTGATTTATTTAAAATAGAAGTAGACTGAGCCACAACCTCGTTTATTTTGGCTGTCGGGAAAACGTGGAACGTGGACTTAACGCATTTACCATGTGAATGTCATTGAAATCCATTCAAACCATAAACCAGATTCTGATTTTGAAAGTAAATGCGAAGGGAGAACTATATTACGAATTGCCTCAAAGGAAAGCATTTGTTTCTATGCATGACATAAACCCAAAAATCTAGTAAATCTACCACACGACACTTGTGCTGGGCCTATGTATAAAGACATGTTTGACGTGTGGAGATTCATTAATAAAAACGCACTATTGAGGAAAAGGTGCCACAAAATGCATGTTCCAATGTCCACGCTTGAACTCATGCTGAGTAGCCTATAATTTAAAAAATCATTACTAAAAATTCAGCCACCCTCTGAAACGACCCAGATGCAAAAACAGACAGAGCAGTGGTGATTTTGATGAGGACCGGTAGGGTATGCGGGTGAATACTGTGGCTTTAAAGCTGTTCGTCCAGGAGTCTGCACAGGTGGATGATGGCTTCACGGTCGAGACGAAATCGCTGAATGCACTGCGCGTCAGTGAGCCCCAGTAGCCTATATCCAAACGAGGTCGGAATATTCTTCTTTGCGCTTGGGAAGCTCTTCTCCGTCTTTCCCACTCTCTCAGGAGCACAAGCAAATGCAGAGCAGGCATTTTGGTTTAGGACTGTTAAGGCATACTAGAAGATTCGTCCTATTTATACTCATCTTAATTGATATTTCTGTTTTATTCTAATTGAACTAATTATTTACTTGTTCACAACACCATGTGATGTAAAACGTTTTTTTTTCTATTTAACAATGTAATATAGGGTTACAAGACATGTTATTGTAGTTTAAACATAATGACACACAAATATCGTAAATTTTGAACTTTATTTATACATGTATAATAATGTTAAAAGTAGGCCTACCGCCGACTTAAAAGGCAATATGGTGTTTCGCCATGTAGTGGCGCTTGACTTACTACAGCCCTCAGAAGCGCGTAGCTGAAAAGCGCGTACGTCAAGGGTAGAATACGCGTAAATTGTGTTTACATAAGAAACGCCCAGATTTTGGGGTTGCTCCGCCCGAAGCGCGTAACTGCCTTCATGGCGCGCAAACCATAGACTTAAGTCAAGGGGAGAATACGCGTAGGCTGAAAAGTGCATAGCTGCGCGCTTTTTTTTAATTAAGCGCATGGGAGAATACGGCCCGTAGTGAATACACAGAAGCACATAGCATTAGATCAATATTTATGAGGTGACTGACTGATGGGACTGTTACTGCCTGTACTTTGCAATACATGATTATAAGTTGTATTTATTATGGAAGTCTGCATGTAATATGCTGAAACATTTTTACAGGAATTTATAATTTAGACACTTTTGTTTTGTGTTTAATAGTAAAACGTTTCACTTATACAGATAACACTAGGCCAAAAAATAGTCCCAGTTCCAAACTGGAGACCTTCTCTTCCAACCTGTGGTAATCCTAGAAAATTGAGAATGAAGCACTAAAAATTGAACTGTTTTGGAATGGTGCAATGGGTCTTTGTAGTCTACAAACTGTGGTGTCTTACACCAAGAAATATATGCAAGGGTTAATGGAAACAAACTTGAGTATTTACATCAATGCAAGTCGAGATATGATTGCATGCTGAGATGTTCTAACGTCATTGTTTGATTGTGATTGGCTAGATGTAAAAGGTATATTAATGACAAAGTGTTGGGACACGCCCTCTTTCTCCTAGTACCGTGAGTTGAGCAGGTCATGTTGGACCAAAGTTTAACCACTGTCAAGTTTCATTGAAAACGTCCTTAAAGGAACCAGTTATGCTCGCGTACGTCAGACATAACAAAAACATGTTAATATTAAACAGACCTTTGAAAAAATGTTGCTTAACCAAACTTATGCTGTCTCTCACTCAGAGACAGTGAGCAGGTGGCCAGCCAGTTTGCTTCCTTGGCCTGCTGAGCTGTTCTGTGTCCTATTGAAGACCGCTGAGCAAATCCAAAGTTTTCTATTTGATCATTTAATGATAAAATACTATCCTCTTACCTTGTCTCTGGTCTCCACATTACATTATTTAGCATGTCTGTTCACAAGCCAGGTAGCTAAGTGGCTAATGACACACTTAAGATTTATTTACACACACACACACACACACACACACACACACACACACACACACACACACAGTTATTATGGAAGGTTTGGAAATACGTTTAATGAAAAATTTCATTTTTCATTAAGTATTTCATTTGTATGTATTACAAAAAATGTCAACCTACAATACACTTGAAATAAGGATTTTTCCAGATCACACTTTTATTTTTTTGTTGTTCTGTATTATATTTAAAACAGTATGGATGTACAAGTCAATGAAAATATGAAAAACCTTTACATTAAACAGACCCGATTGTTATATCCCTGTATCACAGTTGTTTAAACAAGAGCATTTGAAAATGTAACCTTTCATTTTTTTAACCACTTTAGCACCTTAAAATATATAGTGTTGTTCATATTCCGACAATTTGTGCAATTTAAGACATACAGTACGGGAATATCAAAAAGCATTGGCATTATGTTTAGAGTTTAAGTAAAATGAAACAAACTTATGAGAAATAAAGAACGATTCCATTTACCAGCAATAATAAGATCAACAGCCACAACATACAACAGCAATCAAACTCCTTCTAATCCCTGAAGGCCAGGAGCACCCCTAAACAGAAACCCTTGGCACAGAGCCATTAATATATATTGCGTAATTTGTATAGCTGTATCCTTGATTGCTGAACAAAAAGGCCAAATTCTTACTGAACTTGTGGCAAGAGCACAGCAGTTTTATGGAATCACTGCCATTTTTGCCAGCCTTTTCCAATCATTTCAGACCTATGCAGGAGCTCTGCAACCATCTTGGTGCAAGTATAAGTCCTTAACCTTACCACACTGCCCTTCCTACTTAAATAACCAGCTTGTTCGGGGACCCTGGGCAGAGGCTCTGATCACTGTATACATTACATAATCTTTCTCCTGGAAATATCTACTACAGTCCTGTGTGGGTTAAAGTGCCAGTCTTCCACTGTTACTTCCATTCCAAATGTCTACAGTGGAGTTTGACTAAGGGAGACTGTCTCCCCTTACTGACCAGTTTCTGCTAGAAATCTTGGTCCATCCTAGTCAATCTCTCTCTCTTGTCTGCCTGTGTCAGATCTTGTCTGTCTGTCTCTCATACTCTGTGAAAGACTGGTATTGGAGCCAAAAGTGGAGTGACCATGGTGGTATGAGCAGGGGGAGCAGTGGCATGACCTGGGACATAGCCGCAAAGAATCCAGATGTTCACTGCATATCCTGACAGGATTTAAAGTTGGACTATGGGGTTGTTCTCTGAGTGTGTATGAATGAGGATTTAGTGTAAGAGAGGACTACTGAGTCTGTTTCCCTGAGTGTGTGTATATAGATTTAGAACAGGATTAATGAGTGATTCTCTGAGTCTCTGTGTGTAAGAGGGTTTATACCAGGACAGCTGAGTTTCTCAGAAGCCTCTGAGTGAAGTTTGCATCAGGCTGCCCAGCTGTCAGTGCGCCTTCCCACAGGAGAAGTACTGTACAGCACTCCTTTTCATACTGAAATATCAACAACTATAATTAAAACAACAGGGAGAAGAAAGATTGGGCTGGCTGCATGTCATCACGAACTGAGTCAGGTGTGTCCTACAACTAGCCAAGGCAGTGATGTTACTCACTTTGTCTTTACAAGTAAAAAGTTTCAAGTCATCACAGAAACTTTAGCTTTGGATTCCACTTGTCCATTAATGTCTTGTGCAAATAACTATGTTTTATGAAATATGCATTCACATGATAAAAATAGAAACAACAAAGAATATGATAATAACTATAACAGTCTCCTGAAACATCACAGACAGAGAGGGCTGTTATTTGGTTTGGTTATTTGGTTAGGACTGGCAGCAGTGCTGGTACCATTTTCTGTCCTGACAGAGGCCCCTCTTCCAAATCACCCTGCAGTAGACAGGCCAGCAGTCTGTACAGATGTGAGTCAGAGCCACTGGAGAGGAACATCAGCACCAACATTACCATCAGCACTAACATTACCACCAGGATAAACATTACCATCAACCCTATTAAAACAGCACATGTTGAGGGAATACCAAACACATTGATTGACACCTGAATGTCTGTTAGCTTACCGAGTCAGGGGAATGTGATGGTGTCGGTGTTGACTTTTTCATCACATGCCCCTTGATAACATTGTCTGTAAGTTGGGGGCTTATAATACGCTGAACAATCATTGCCATGGCGTCCAGTCACTTTGTGCATACAGTGGACAACTCTGGATTGCAAGCCTCTCCCACAAGTTGATGAGCACTAAAACAAACCAATGGATAGTGTGTCAGTAATGTCAGCACAGATATTCTACTATGACCAGATATTCAGTTCCAGCATTCCTTTTGTCCTTCATCTAGGAGGTTCTGGATGGTGACAGAAGATTCTGGTGCTGACTATGGATGTTCTGTGTTAGATCACACCCATTCAAGAATATTCAGAATGAGCCAGCAAATCAGAACATTTGTAGCCTCAATAATGGCCAGACAGATGGCCAGAGCACTATATGTGATCTCAGCCACGATGTGATTTCCATCATTCAAGTGAATGGATTACAGGGGAGAATTACAGGGCAGAATGGTGATGAAAGCTCATGTAATAGAACCCACAACATTTTAAGTTGTTTATCATTTCTTTTGCATGGAAATTGCACTAACAAATTCAAATTTGATATTCTTCTAGATTGTTTTAGTTTGAATATCCACAGTGTGATCCACATCTGACCTGCGTGCATGTAATACTCGGTGAGAATATGTGTGTGTCTGAATATGTGCATGTGTGTGTATGTGCTTGTAAGTGTCCCTGTATATCCTTGTATGAGCACCTTAGACCAGACTCCTGTCTTCCACTCATTGCAGTGGGTGTGGTCTTCACATGGCTCCTCGCCAGTACGCTGGGAGGCAATGTCACACCTGCCCTGTGGGTCTGTGCAGGTGACCGTGCGCCTACGGATGCCACGCCCACATTCTGAGGAGCACTGAGGAGAGGGAGAGAGAGAAAATTCCATAAAACATACCCCTAAACTGAGAGAGAGCTTCTGTAACAATGCAGGCACTGTCACACTGCCCTCTACAGGATATAAAAGACACTACCTCCGATATTCCCATAGTATCCATTAAGTTTCTATTATTTAAAGTGATCAAAGTTAAATAAAGGATGGTAAAAGTATTTTAATGTGTTGTATATATTTCTAAAATATATGATATATGAGGAGATAAATCGTGGTGAACCTTGGTCCATTCTGACGTCTCCCAGAGGACGTGGCAGTGCTGGGTCTCACAGGTGTGTGTGGTTGGGGGTTTTGGCCCTGAGCAGTACAGGTCCAGAGTGCTAATGTAGGACCCGTTCTGCAGCTGGGACACACACACCACCTCCCTTTGCTGCAGCCCTGCCCCACAGGTGACAGAACACGCCCCCCACTCACCCACCATCCACCTAGAGACCACCACACAGAGGAGGTGGGATGAAAAACACTGATATGTGACATAACTGTGGAACAGTTAATCTTTCTCTTCCATAGTCTTTAAACAGCAAAAAAGTCTAGCTCAATATGAATTTAAGTAAAAGGCCCTTACTTAAATTCAGTATTCAGTATATGAGTGTTTGAATGTGCATAATTAGGACTGCAGTCCTCATACCCTCATTTCAAACTGAATGCTTACAACTCGACAGGGAACAGTACAGCATGTCCCATCACTCCAGTCCTCTAATTTCATACAATACTGAAATGCTGCACAGCATGTTCCTGAGCTTTATATATGACTGCTTTATATAATACCCTCTCAGGGTTTCTCTTCAGGACTTAGTATTACAGTAGTCTAATGAAAAGGAAAATGCACAATGCTTGCTAACACCCACTAACAGGTCTCTCTCGGTGCTTTGGCCCTTTCCAGCTTTGGTGATACCCGAATTTATGAAGTTATTTGTGTATATAAGTGCAAGGCATGTTCTGCATTAAGTGTCCACATGCACTGGTGTGGCTTTGTGGTCAGTGTACACATGGACTCTGTGTAAATTGTATTAGGGGAAGGGCATACAGGTGACCTGAGGATGTACAGGTGGTCACATGGCTCTTACCGTGAGGGACATGGGTGGGTGTGGCAGCTTATGACCTCTGGCAGTGGCCTGCTTTCCAGGTGACAGTGGCTGTCATTGACAAGGGTCTTTGTTTCATTGACAAGTTTTGCACAGGAGACAACCGTTTTTCTCTCACTTGTAAACAAATGAAGGAGTCCATGACACACCTTAAATGTGGCTGTCACTGTACCACAGAAAAGAGAAGAGAGCACCTACAGCTTCAGATCGCTGCCTCGTAGTTTTAAACACTTCCTGATATGGAACTTGCCTATAAATATGCCTAAACTCTGAGCTAATTCAAATGCATCTTAAAACATATCCCCAAACACACCCACTTTCTGCCGCCTTGTATTTTACTCCCAAAAACTCCATCATAGTGTCTACAGCTGGAGGGAATCATAAAACAGCACAGTTCATTATAAACAGTAAGCTTAGTAAGATGGAACAAAGCAGATATATAAAAATATCACATAATAAACAAAGGCCGTATCGGGCTGACAGGCTGTGGTCACTGTAAAAAACCTTTCCAGGCAGTCAGGTGGTCTGACACATGGGTCATGGATATAATGCCTAACCAAGGGTGGCTGGGAAGCGTCTAGAAGGCTTATTCATTCAGGAACCACAAGAATGCCCTGCACTCTGGCTCGCTTAATCAACCCAGACTGATCTCTCCTCCTCACAACTTGTACGTGCTCACAGATCAAAAAAGAACAGAAATTTCTGGGCAGAGAATTGAGATGTGAGGCAGTCAAACAGACTCTACTAACCATTCATCTATGAACAATTATACTAATTACACTAATCTCCGTTGAATATTATGTATTTATTTATTGGACAGATGAACTGGAATCAAATAACTGAACAGTGCTTTTCTCTACGTTTTGAAGCTATACATCTATAGCTGGGTTCATACCACTACTGGATTATAAATTGTAGTAATTTCCATGCTATTATCATGTTATTGCTCTTTTACTGCTATTGCTGTAAGCTGTATTTTTATCGCATCATCTACCTGACTCATCACCATCAGCTTTTAAATTGAGTACACATACATTGTAATTAGTGTGGTACCTTATTATTATTATTATTATTATTATTATTAATATAATTATTATTATTCTAGCTCTGACTGTGCCTAAACCGTTCGCTCTACAGACACCAAACCAACGCCAAATCGACCGGTTCGTTCACCATTGGTGTGGTTATTAGAGCTAGACTTTTCAGATTCAGATAAGTGCTGTGATGAACAGTTTTTGAATTATGAGCCGAAATACTCACCGAGTTCTCTCCACACGCTCAAGTTAAATGTTGACATTCCTGCTCACATTCCGACATTTACATATCCTCAACAGAGCGAATCAGAGACAGGTATTGTCAAGCTTCTCCTGTTGCAACAGAGCCAATCAGAGAAACGTGCTGTGAACTTGCTCCTCTGTGCACTTTCAGTGCTTAAGTCACTGCCTATGACTTCATTAAATACCATTGTTTCAAATCAAACTAGTGGCAACTTGCCTTTAGCTCAACTGGTAACGACACCAGCCATAAGCGTTTAGCTGAGCAGGGAGACCAGGGTTTAAAACTCACTTCTAAATCCTTTTTTTTTTAAATTACCTATACTCACTAATGCACACAAGCAACCACACTTTGCATTTTCTTCAGAAAATGCACACAAATCTAGTTTTTATTTGTAATTTGTTAATATTGTAATTGCAAGCAAGTGTATTACAAGGGAATGACACACAATACATTACAACACATATTTACAAGTGGGTTAGCGGTTAAAGGCCAGCAGAGTTGGTTGGAACTATACTGTGTGACACTTGGACTCTGCAACCAGATTGGAGCCATCTGGTGCCACCCACTGGTCAATCTATAAGGTTACACTTACCTAAACTCCAGAACACACAAAGTCATCATGTCCATCAAGTTGCCTGGCCATTTCTTTCCACTTATCATGCCTTGTTTGCACTGATACCTGCTTGCAGACAGATTACATGGGCCTTCATCTTTTTGCCACAGCTCAGTGCCTTATTGAATGGCAATTTTTAGTGGCTGAATGGCCCTTCCTCACTGTCTGTGACAGTGGACATTGAACAGCAATCAGCAAAAATGTGAAAACTTCATATTTTCCACTCCTAGCTCAGGAGGGACTGGGAACAATAGTTGACATCACTTTTAAAACCTGGCATACAGCACCATCAAAAGTGTTCAGCTGGGTTAAGATCCCAGAGTGCAAGCACTGAATCTCACTCAAATGATACAATAATCAAAGAGCAAACTTTCAATTGTATTTAAAAGGGCTAAACCAGAATTAAATTTGTAATGTTTGTACTAGGCATTACTTACACTGTAGGAATGTTTAAGATCATGAAGCTTTTCCCATGGTGAATTCTACAGGTGAATATTTTCAAGGTGAGTTTTAAAGGTGAATATTTCAGGAGCTGACTTGGGCACTGCCAGTGCTTGAAGATGAACTGAAATATTCAGAGAACCCCCAATCTCATACAGTCATACATTTTATTTATTGTTGCTGTGTGAAAGGCAAATTGTAAAAATACTAGCAATATTATAAAAATTTTTCAAAGCTATGTAAGTACCTCTAGTACCAACATTTCCATTTTGAAATTATGCAAGAGGTTATGTCTCAGGTTTGCTTGCAATCTCTAGCAATAACGAACTGCATCTAACAATCTTTAGCCTATACTCAGTCATGAATATATTTTTATCATATTTATCTAAAATTCAATTTTAAACAGAGGAAGAATACAACATTCATCACCCTATGGGGCCTGTTCCAGTTAGACCAATGGCATATGCCTACAAACTTATTTGGTAAGTTCGGTCCATACATTTATGATTGTAACTTTGAGTCTTGCAGGCTTTACAGTAACTTTTATCTCAGAAACTGATCTAGTGACTTCCCATCCAAATGATCACTTCCATTAAATGATGATGAGCCAAGCCAGAAAACTATCAGATAATCCGCCTTCTTAACAGGAATACAACAGTCATCCTCACAAAAATACCTAATCTTTATCCTGGAGCAACAAGCTAATCTCAGTGAAATATTAAATCCTGGAGATAACAGAGGGGAACATTCTGCTTGCTGTAAGGCAGGGTTGCTAACAGACTGCGTGCTGTAATGCAGGGAAGCAAACAGGCTGCTTGTTGTAATGCAGGGTTGCTAACAGACTTATTTTTGTAATACAGGGTTGCTGCACACTGATTACTGTAATGCAAGGTTGTTAGAGTCCGTTGAAGCTGCAGGATCAGTCAGCTCTGCTCTGGATCAGAGCATGAAGTCACTCCTCACTGTGCCGGCCTCTGTGCTGGTCTGGATGGTGTATATGCATGTGTGTGCACGTGTGACCTTGCATGTGCACGTGTGCATGTGAGTGCAAATGTGTGTGTATGTTAACTTATGCCATGCTGTGTGTACAAGCATGTGGACACATGTGGAACATTCCAGATCACAGCTCCCAAACCAAATCCACTCCATAATACTGTAAAATCCAGAACAGACATACAAATCATTAAACTCTTCCTCAGACTCTTGAGCCACATCATTGGTTCCCCTAGACTCACTCTTGTTCATTCAGTTCTTTGTTAGTTTTTGAAGTAGTTTATGTTGACTAGGTGTCAAAACCAATCAGCATCTCCTCAAAGACATAAGGGACAAAAACACAGAGGAAAAACAAAGGAACACAGAAGATGTGGAAGTTTTAGGATTTTTTCCAGCTGGAGATCTGAATTCTAAAACTGCCCTTTCAAAAATATACTCAACTCTAACGAAAAAAAGCCCCAGGTCTCTGGTGAAATAATCTGAAGCAGATGGTGGTTGATGCTATCTCCATGTGTGTGTGGGGGGGGCAAGCATGGCAAATCTTGATTGGCTAACAAGAGTCAGTCATTATGTCATTCTTCAGTTAGTACTCCTCAAGTGTTTGGGTTCCCTATGCTTTTTGTTTTTCAGAATTTACTGAAAAACCATATACTAAGCAAATTACACAGGACTGTTCTGACAAGCTTCTCAGCCCTTAGAAAAAACAAGCTCACAGACAACTCATCCCCACAGTTTGTGCTTCAATCCTGCAAAGGTTTCTGCAGTGTGCGCGGGGCTCTGACTCACCCCCTCCACACACCACACTGCAGTCTGCCCAGCTGCTGTGGGTCCAGCGGTACAGGTGGTTCGGCTTCCCTTCGTGGTGGTCCGTGTCATGCTCCAGCGAGTGGCTGAGTGGCACAGTGTACTCGTAGTGGATGCTGTAACTCTGGTTGTGGAACAGGAGCACCTTGAATTTGGACAAGGTGAGGACATGGGGATGAGCATTTCTCTTACTCTCAGTTAACACCAGTGGCCTTGTGTCTGTGTAATTGCAAACCTTAGTACCACCAAAGCATTATGCAAGAACACAGGTGTGACAAAATCAAATGTTCAGATACACTTCATATTACTGATACCCATTCATTTCAGTGCAATTGCATATTTGTTTGTGAGTAATGAGCAACACACACAAGTTCAGTTAATTGCGACTTAACATCGTAATATTTTTACCATACAGCTTCTCCTTTGTCCTGACCTTTAAGATGAAGTGACTTGGGTTTTCCATAGAGTACATGATGTGTATTAGGGTGAACTCACATGGTAATTACATGTGTAACTGCAAGGCCGCAGCTATGAGTAAGTGCCAGCCATGCCTTAATCACATAAAATGAAAACCCTACAATTTCTAGCACATAATAAATCAGTAAGTTACTGAGTGTTTGTTGCTTATTTATCAGTGGTGTGTTACTTGTTTATTACATCACACTTGAAGAGAAACAGAATCATCACTGGACCCTATTGTCAGGGGTGCGGGCATGGACTCAGACGCGGACCAGGCGAGTACGGGTTTCACAGGCTTTAATACAATCACAAGGCAGGCTCAAAGTCGTAAAACAGGCAGGGCAAAACACCGGGGAGTCAGTCCGAATAAATGTAAGCCGGGGATTGGCAACAGGAGCAGGCAGGGTCGGAATCCGGGAGGTCAGTCAGATCAGGCGGACAACGCAGGAGCGGCAGGCAGAGACAAGGTCAATGATCAGGCAGAAGTCAGGGATGAAACAGGGCAACACGAAAAAGCAGGCGGGAACGAAGCAGAGGAAAAACGCTGGATGAACTAGCAAGAAGACAGAGACAAGCGGGACATAAATAGGGCAGGGCTGATGGGACGATGGGATGCAGGTGAGCAGGCAGGCAGGTGGCGGCGATCAGGAAATCAGGTGGGCGGGGACCGAGCGGAAAGCAGGGCGGGGCTGAGACACAGAGGAAAACAGAAGCACATGGACAACAACAACACAGCTAGGAGGCTGGAGTACTGACACCTATAGAGTTTACTATACATTGAACAGTATCTTTAACGTGAGAGAGCTTGTTGAGGTTATAGGCATGTGACCTCTTTATACTCTACCACCAATTCCAACATCATGTGAAAAGAGGAAGAAAAAAAAGATGATCACTGAGATTAACATAGCAACATCAATCCCCCTCTGAGGCTGAAAGCAGTGTCTCTCAACCAAGAGATTGCACAAACTAATATCAATGACAAAGTCATCCTTCATCTTATGTCAGGATGCCCTTGAGTGGACCAAGCAACTCCAGATGTGAGGGAAAAAACGATCTGACAGTTAGGGTCTGTGCATTACTTAGAAGAGACAGCCACCATATCCAGAGGCGATAACAGAAAAATTCGCACAAAAGCATTTTTGTGGGAATGAAGAACAATCAAAATACAAAAGAAAACAAAAACAGTAAAGAGATGCATGTACAAATTGCATGCACTAAATGAAAATCTAACAGCTAAAACCAAGTATATATGCATTATAAGGTGTGCTCGTGGTTTGGATGCAGAGAGTGATTTCCTTCACAGAGGCTCACATCAGTGCAGTCAAAGAGTGTATTTTCAGTCACACCAAAGAACTTAACATTGACATCCTCAAGCTGAATCTTAATCAAGTATACAAGACTCGTTTTCTGCAATGTCTTTGTGCGTAACTGGTGTGAAATTGATGTGCAAATGGAATGCAATTTCCTGTGAGGCACACATTTCTTCCTGTCTCTCAACAAGAAGGGTGTGCAGTTTTATACTTTTATCGATGACATCACCATCACCATCTTGCCAAATGCCTCCAGCTGTCTCTTACCAGTAAAAAGACAGCCACACAGGCACACTGCTGCCAGCCCACTGTGTTACAACCAGCAATGTAGCCCTAATCTTCAGTCATCCCACATTGTTATAGTTACTTCAAGACAGTTCGTTACAAAGAGGTGGTTACTAACTACCACATTTATTCAAGGTCCAGCATAAGCATCACAGACTCCATTTGAGCCCAGAGGCTTGTGGGTAATTTAGTTCAGGAGGATGAAAACACTTTAGCTGTTTGTCAAGTGGCTTCCAACATTACAGTTTTCCTGAGGGCTCTATAGAGCTCTGTGTGCTTCTTAAATAAACACATCTCAAAACTGTTAATCTCATCTTCTTTAGGGAATATCTTTCAGCCATCTCACCAGCTGGAGGGACAGAGTGCATTTAATTCTGTGAGCACTCACACCTTACCAGTAAGCAACATACCAGCCCTCACTGCATTTCAGTCTCAATAAGGCTCTGAAAAGCTTTTTGTTCATTCCTGCCACACAAGTTCTGACAGTGCTGCTATCAGTCTACTTATCATATAAACACTGAAGACATCATAAATAAGGGACATATTTAGCGCTTACAGAATGGAAGAGACCCCAAACACCAAGACCATTACTGCAGCTTCTCAGCCTGGAGAAACCAACAGCCTTTAAGAAATATTCGATATCAATATCCCAGAACAGTAATAGGTCATTATATATGCACTTTAAATTTAAACGGAATTGAAGTGGTCTGTAATAGTATACCGAACTTGAATTATAAAATAGCTGAGCAAGTATCATATTTAGTAATCTATCTTTGGAATTCTGTGGTATAGCCTTGCAATTACAATTAAATAAGTCAAATTGATAACTGTATATGAACAAAAGGCTTACCACATTAAAGCCTGGTTTTACACCATATTTATAACATTTCAGCAAGTGCTTTAAGCATAAACAGCTACTAAGACTACTAAAATGAACAAAATACAGTATTGCACATCACTAAAAAGGTAATGTCTGCTTAAACTGGTTAAACTGTTTTGGTTGAACATTACAGACAAAAGTTAAATTAACATTTACATTTATTCATTTGGCAAATGCTTTTATCCAAAGCGACTTACAAGTGAGGTACAATACAACACAAGTGAAAAACCATTCAGAGCCAACACTATTAGAAGCACTGCATGACCAGGTTTCAAAGTTTGGCTAGGCAAGGCACAAACTAGCAGATTAAGCTAACGAGTGTGTTAAACCATTAGATTTGTATATAATTTTATTTTATAATTCAGTAGGACACAATTTGAGCCATGAGGGGAGGCAGTGTAGTATTGTGGTTACGGAGCAGGACTTGTGACCAAAAGGTTGCCGGTTCGATTCCCCGCTGGGGCACTGCTGTTGCCACCTTGGGCAAGGTACTTAGCCCCAAATTGCCTCAGTAAACATCCAGCTGTACCAATGGATAACATTGTAACTGATGTAAGTCACTCTGGGTAAGAGTGTATGCTAAATGCCAATAATGTAATGTAATGAGAAGTTCCTTTAGGGGGTAGTGTTTCAGGTGCTCAAGTGGGAGTGGGAGAGCTGTGTCTTCAGATGTTTCTTGAAGACAGACAGGGACTAAGCAGAACGGATGTAGTGTGGAAGTTCATTCCACCATCGGGGGACAACGGTGGAGAAAGTCCTGGATAGTGAATTAACGCCATGATGTGACGGGACCACCAAACGCCGTTCGGTAGCAGAGCGTAGCAGTTGGGAGGGAACATAGGGTTGCAGCAGTGAGTTCAGGTAGGTAGGTGCAGTTTTGTTGGTCACCCTGTATACAAGCATCAGGGCCTTGAACATGATGCAGGCAGCTACAAGGAGCCAGTGGAGTGAGACAAAGACAGGTGTAACGTCTCACGTTGGTGATGTCATCAGGAGTGTAAAGACAGCGCTGGTGTGACAGCAGATCCTCCTGTAGGTGCAGGACTGGGGAAACTGGTGCTACCATCATGTGTAGAGCGCTGCAACCTACTGTTTTTACCATCATGTGTAGGGTGCTGTAAGGTAGTATAAGAAATTACCGCATTCTGCCCCAGAATGAGTATTCCACCAGACACAATTTAATTTGAATAGCTGCATCATCCCAAATGGCTTGATTATCATAGAGACACTGACATGATGATCCACACCTCTGCTGACACCCTAACAACTGGGTCAAGCACAATGGTAATCAATTATAGCATGGGACCGGGATTGGGCAATCGAGAACTGTCTCAAACAAATGGTATCCTGACTTACTCAAACAAATGGTATCCTGACTTACTCATACACAGCATTCTGATTTCATTATCATACAGGCGATAGGTCTGGTCCATTAACATCAAGAGCATAACCTAGACTGTATATACTGGAATTGGTTTGAACGATCAGGGTTCACTCCGACACCATTGAACCTGAAGTCAGTGCTTTTCGCATGTTTCGTTACTGCTTTTTATTGAATTAAAGACAGACTTTTACATCAACACATATTCTTCTTCTCCATCCTCTTTTTTTCTTATAGTAGCTTTACCATCAGGTGCAAGGGTGTCTTTGTGGGTCCCTTCGCAGACATCTTTTCCCAAAGTCCTCCCCTCACATAGTGCACTGTGGTTCCTGCCAGCTGGAACTCCCCAGGCAGCTCAATCTTCCAGGCACTGTTGATGGACCCCCTGGCAGAGTCCTTCAGGGCTGGAAACATTCAAAAGAAATTGCCTGTCACCAGACTGGGACCAGCACCAATACCTCCACAACAGGTCCAGCTGTCATTTGTTTTCATTTGCACGTATAACTTTAACCAATCAGAGCGTGTTTCTTTGGCAAGTTAAATGCCTACTGAACTAAAGTCATCTGAGTAACTCTTATGCACCTGATGAACCACAGGGTGCCTGAGAGTGGTGAGACAAGGAATCCCTGGCTAAAGTAGGGCTCAGCCTGCCCTTAGAGCAAGTGCCTTGCCAACTGCCACACACCAACATGTTTATGTTTGCTATTATGATCACCATTGTTATCACCATTTATTATAATTGCAACTGCCCCAGATGAGGCCAATGATTACAATCAGGGATCTAAGCACCCCATCACTAATAACTATTAATTATTAATAGATTTTTCATTCTTTATTTGGTTGATGGGGAGTGAGTGCTTCATGGATCCCACAGCACATACAGCTACCATGAGCTACCAGTCGGAATCTCCCATCTGTCCCTTTCCAAACAGAAGTCACAAGTGTTGAGCCACAGTGTGTGACACCTGAGGGTGGAGAGCTGTCTCTCCAAAGTGAAATAAGAGCAATCTCTTTGGTCCTGAGAGGCTTAAGGACCTTATCTTGGCAGAACTGACCAATCAGCTCATCTTTGAGAAGGACCTCCACTCTGCAAAGCTGGCCTATCAGCGTGTCTCTGAGAGGCTGAAGGACACTGCAGGACTGGAGACAATTCATGGAGCCAAGCAAAAAATTTCATCCAGATGTAACCAGCGTTTACCCAGGAAGCTGAGGGATGGCATGTTCTCCACCACCTTGATTCTCTGTGCACCCACTGGTATGATCACTGCTTCGATGTAACCTGCAGGAACAGATGCCATGGCAGAGAGACGTTACCTGCTGGTTCTCCTCTCTGTGAATTCACTTTATTGTGATCTATGAACATAGAGGAACTAATTCATAGCTGTTTATACAGAGTGTCATTCCTATGATCTCAGAGGGTTTTCTGCTTCTCTATATCACAGATGGCATGAGAATGCACAAAACTGGACTGAAGGCCATTCAAACTCCACCACCACTCCCTCAAACCCAGTCATACCCAACCCAAATCAGTTCTTAGAATTATGAAATAAAATGGATGTTGTTAATCAGTGTTGTTGTTGTTATTTCAGATGTCCTTAGCCTAACAAACATGGCTTAAATTTCACAAAACATGCATTTCCATGGCTGCATGTTTAGTGCCTCGCCCATGATTCGCAGCCTAAAGTCGTTACTCACCAGTCCCTGTGGTGTGATTGAATTGTCCCTTCACAAGTCGGCAGGACTGGCCATCACCACTACAGACGCCGCAGTGGTCCTCCTCTGCCTCTGAACCAATGATCCCATCGCAGCCAATTTTCTGTCCTCGCATGCACAAAGATAAAATGACCATGACGCTGATGGTAACAACGATGATGATGATGATGTCACCATTACAAACCACAGTGAGTGAGACTGTGAAAGAGGGCCCATTACACAGATGGGTCTGCTGTCAGCAGTAGCTGGGATTAGAAACCTGTCCACACAGGCGCTTGCTCGAAGCCAAACAGGCAGAACTCATGACTTTGGGTGGTTTACATATAATCATCTGACATTAAACAGGTCAGAGAGGGAGGGTACCAGTCCTTCCAGCTGTGTGTGCCTGGCAGTGAGTTCTATGATAGGAAGTAAGAACCTACACATATACACACATATATAATCACACAAACTTATGCTTATATATACATACACACACACACACACACACACACACAAACCAGGCATGCGTGCGCACACACACCACACACACACATCCACACTGAAGTGGATGGCCAGTCTGGCGGGCCTGACCTGGCACTGCCCGTTCACACACAGGTCTGTCTCATGTGGCCCACAGGGCGTTCCATCCAGAACCCGCTCCACCAGCAGAACCGGTTCATCTTGCCCAATGGGGGAGCAGAAGAGTGCACATGGTTTCTCTAGGAAAAGAGCTTCATTCATTCATAAAAAGGTTTTCCTCACAGAGCTAACCTGAGATATATAACCGCATAAGTGCCTCTGGCTCCAGTTACTAAACAGATTAATATTAATCTCAACATGGGTTTAGGCTTCGGCAGAGGAAGCTGTGATGAATTGCACAACTTTGACATTTTTTGTAAAAATACTCCAAATGCCTACATGAAGAAGGAAAAGAACAGGTTGAAGAAGAAATGAAAAGCATTTGAGAGAGAACTGGACAGGGTGAGGTCATCCCCATGAGAGTTAGGGATGGAGGGACAGGGAGAGAGAATTAGGGATGGAGGGACAGGGAGAGACAGTTAGGGATGGGGGGACAGGGAGAGAGAATTAGAGATGTAGGGACAGGGAGAGAGAATGAGGGATGTAGGGACAGGGAGAGATGAGAGGAGAGCATTAATAACACTAATATATAAAAGTGGAGACAACTTTGACCCCAAAAACTACTGAGGCATACAGGGTATGCCTCAGTACCCCATACAGGGTCTCTGCCATTATCCCACAGACGCAGAGGTGCCGACACCCTAGGTGCCAGCACACACACACACACACACACACACACACACACACACACACACACACACACACACACACACACAAAGGACTATTACCTGGCTAGGCGTCTGGTGGCAAGCGGAGGGTCAGACCCCCTGCGGACCAGCAGAAAGCAGGTAACAATGGTGATGGTCAGAGATAAGAATGCCAGAAACAAGAATGTAGCTAGAATACACATTTCTGTTTCCCACCTCTGAGGACAATGAACTCAGAGAAGGTATATAAAGTGACTCAATGTATCAATCGATGTTCAACTACACCGCAAACCCAAAGAGACTGTTTTTCTGTGACGCTTTGCCGATCATTGTAAAACTTTCTCGTTGCAACTGCTCGAACGCCAATAAAGCAACACCGACTTCCAAACTACATTGGACCCGCGCCTCTTCTATTCTTACAGGCATCTGTGTGAACAGTAACCTGGGGAAAGTTTTCTGCATTATAATTAACATCCTTACCAAACACAATGTCTAGAATAAGAGTAAGATTGACATTCTCCCAAACCACTGTACATCTGACCATATTTACACACCCTAATAAATGAACATGTCCACCAAACATATGAATGAAGAATACTGCAAAAAAAATTTGAAATTTCATGTAAAAAACTCTGCATGCAGTTTAGAATTAGGTATGCACCCACTAGTTGTAAACATTCCAAAAAGAGCTGAACCCAGAAAACAATCCACTCAGCCAGCTGGTCCTAAAGCTCACTGAGCAGGCCAACACCACCAACAGTCAGCATCAGGAGAGCACTGCAGTAACAATTCCAATTATTGATAATTGTTTGTTGTTTATCAATTTACCCTGTATATGGTTATATTTGACTAACTGCTGTAGTGTTGGTCTTGTTGCTTTGACAACACAGTGATTGTCTGTCCTGCCAATAAAGCACATTTAAATTGAAACTAAATTTTAGTTAGGGGTGGTGGGATAAGAAGAGAGTAGGATTCTAACAGCTGCTGAGTTCCCAGAGATCTCTGGGAGGTAGAGCTCAAGCTGTGCCAGGGACAGATTCATGATCTTATTTTTCACATTCCCCTGGAGCATTTACAAAGCAAGACAAGTAAGTATAAAGATGCGGACAATATCAACACCTATGAAGCAAGCACCCATGAGGCTGTCCTGCCTGCAATGGCATGACTGTTTTAAAAATATGGGCTTGCTTGACAGACAGCTTTATCCAACTCAAGTCATGCAGCTTAAACACTACCCATGTACACAGCTGGATATTTACTGAAGCAGTTAAGGATGAATATGTCATGCAACAGCAATGCCTCACCTGGGACTATAACCTCTGATGCATGGCTACGCACCAGGTTTCATGACCACTACACCTCACTGCTGATTGGGTTTAGTGTAAAGTGTCAGGGGCCAGGGTAGTTCACTATCGTTGATGGTGGCTGTCCACATATTGGCATTCCTCTTGCTGGCATGCCGGTTGAGTGACTGGCACTGCAGGTCCCTGAAGGTCGGTAGGCTCTTGGCGCAGGGCGCGGCTTCGCAGGCCTGGTGCTCCACGCTTCCACCCAGGCAAGGCTTCCCTCCGAACCCTGGGCTGTCGGCAGGACCAGAAGAGGTGTCCAATTACCCAAGATTAAACAACTCACACACATGCACACGAATGCACGCACGCACGCACGCACGCACGCACGCACTCTCTCCACAGAGCCAAGAACTTAGCTCACACACAACACCTCTTTCCCACACCTTATACAACCCAAGATTAAGAAACACAAATGCAACGACACCACTCCTGAAATTAAACCTCAGGCCCTAACAACCTATACATACATATAACGCCCCTCTCCCAGTCCCCTACCATACCCCCACCATGCAAAGCCAAACTCACACATACTCTTATTTGCCTGGTTCTGGAAATAACATAGAAACAGACAGATGTTCAGAGAGACAGACAGGCTGGCAGTCGAAATGAACACTGTCTGTCTCCTCAGCTGTGCTTGGAGCATGTGGTTTGATCTCAACCTGGATCAAACGGCACTAAGGGGGAGCATTCACAATGCAGCTGCTCTGAAATCTTAATCCTCAAGCCTGATAATGAATCAATCACACACACTTCCTGGACCTTCTCTGTCATGGCCACCTCCTGGGCCCACACAGGAAAGAAGAGTTCTCTTTCACTTAAGATCATTATTCTGTTTCTCTTGCCAAAAAGCACTCCCTCTCCTCATCCCTGGCTAACTGACTGCTTTTACAGTCAGCTCTGTCTAAGCCAGTACAGTGTGCCGACCCAAAGCCAGGCCACACTCAGAAACAAGCGTGTGTAACTGACAAATTTCCAGCTTTGGTGAATCACAAGTGAACAGTTACTATATTGCCATCAGCACATCCAGTCATCTGAGGAAAACCAATGGTGCCAGCACTTTTCATAAAGTAATGCACACAATGAGAAAAAGGTCAGGGTTTGACCTTAGTCCCCTCACTGGCTACACAGAGACAGAGATGCTTCATCCTGCTTGTAAGAAGGAGGGGCAGTTTTGCGACTACACCAGGTTGGCGGCAGACTAAGTCAGCAGCAGGGCCAGCCCATGCTTTTATGGGACCCTAAGCAGAATTTGATTTGGGGGTCCCCCACCACCTCGGCGCCACCAATACTATTGATTATTGTCAATTCTTGATCACTCGGACACCTACTGTAAATCTAACACACCCATTATCAATTTTATTAGTTGTAGCTGTGTTGCTTAGGCTACATCATACCAATGTCACCCTGGCATGTTTTTACCCCATTGACGCAGAGGAGAGGACTGTAACCTAAGGCTGTGTTCACACGTAATGTCTTTTTCTGATGAAAACCGCTGGTCAAAGCATTTTTTCATATAAAAAAACACTTCCAAAATGCAGTTGAGAGCGTCCTTTGTTACCATAAATCATACTAACCTAGAGTTAACATTAGGTAACAGGCTAGTTTTGCTAGCGACTGAAATAAACACAAACACAACCAGAAACTCTTAGGACCCGTCCAGTTTTACTCCACAAATGAAAATTGGTGATGCAGTTTAACTGTCAAGTCATTTATTTCACTGTGCTCTGATTCGAACATAATAAGTTTCTCCACTGCTTTCTCCAATTTTGACATTGCTGTGGGACATGACAGGTCTCGCTGCTCCCCTTATGATTGGTCAGCTGTCAAAAAACTGCTTGATGTAGGGCGTTTTTTCCTGAGAAGTTGAACTTCTTTCAACTGAGAAAAACACCCAGAGCTGCAGAAAGAAAAAAAAAAAAAAACTGGCATCCCAAAAGATGCTCAGGGTGTTTCTGAAAACACAGTCCATCTACTCCATAGGATTTTTTCATGTAAAACAGGTGCTGACCACTTCAAAAAAGACGTTACATGTGAACACAGTCTAATGTTAGTCTGACTGACTGTGCTTGCATCAAAATGCAGTTAATGTGCATGCGCATGAACGTGACACCAGCTCTGACAGAGGCAGCGGGAATTGATTAAACCAGTAGTATTAGCTAGCCAGCCCGTTAACATAATATTGAGTTTTTGTATGATTACCATTGCCATAATATAATATATCACAAACTCTGTTGTGGGACATTTCAAGTGCTCTAGGGGTTCCTCTGGTGGCCACAGGGGCCCTAAGCAGGCGCTTAGTTCGCTTATGTGTCAGGCTGGCCCTGGTCAGCAGATACGGTCAATAGTGGGCTCGGTCATTCAGACTTACGGTGGGTTGTCACACTTCCTCTGGCGGAAACGGACTCCTGTTCCACAGGTACGGCTGCACACACTCCAGGTACTCCAGTCTCCATCCATATGCTGGGGCAGTGGCGCCTTAGGGACACAGTGTCCTGCCCTGCACCACTGAGACACATACATACAGAGGTGCATGTACACACACACGCACACACACACACACACACACACACACACACACACACACACACACACACACACACACAGTACACATGCACACAGGTATACACACATGTACAGTCCTACTGATCTTACAGAGGTCTTCCATTACACTTGATTAACATAAATTCCATTAAATAATGACCATTTAATCAACCAATCAGTGTCAGATGGTACAGGATGAAGAAACTCCATGAGATTGAATGTATCACAGATTAAATATAAATAAGTGACATAGATATATTACTCTTGGTATTACCAAAGTTGGGATGCATAGAACAGGCTAACTGTGGACACTGTGAGAGTGGGTGCTATCCTGGGGATACTATGTGGTGTGAGCTACATTTGCAGTATTGCATTCCTATGGCTTGGCCTGTGGTGGCCAGTCACTGCTCCTCACCTTGTTGGTGCCGCACTCTGTCCCATCCAGAGGGGGGTCTAGCTTTGTTTGGCAAGAGCTATTCCTCTCCACCAAACACCACAGGCCAGCACACATCAGGTGCTGAAACAGCAAGTGATCACATCACCAGGGTCTGAGCCACACCACCTCGAACCTCTCAGGAAGCTCATAAATTCAGACTTTCAGGAAGGAAACTGACCACACATGTGTGCAGGCTTGGCCCAGTTTAATTTCCTCTGCTCAGAATCACTCATATCTGCAAGACCACACCCAGGGCTTCATACTGCACAGAATAATACACACTGCCCCTGATTCATGTGTTGCAGTGTTCAATACATGAGTTTAGTACATGAGGCCTTTCCTCAGGGCTGCAGCTCATAGCTGTGGACCCAGAGGAAAAAAAATGTTTTGGAATTGTCATCAAACATTGCCCATCCCATTCTCAATAGCAGGCCCACCTTGCCCTTTAGGGTAAGGGTGAGATGGTGAGTGAGAAAGTGAGAGGGTGAGAGTGAGAAGGTGAGAAAGTAAAAGGGTAAGATTGAGGCAGAGTATAGGAGGAGAGAGAAAGAGAGCAAACAGGTGAGTCGGAAGGTGACAGGGTGAGAGGGTGACAGAGGGAGGGGGGTTAATATCTTATGATATCTCTTTGCCCAGAGGGATTAGTGGTGCTGTACCAGACTGAGGAAATGTTTTCACAGATGGCTATGAACACCAAGCTTGCAGTGACCTGCCTTCCTGGACACACATTTCTCCAGGGCCATAAAGCTCTCAGCACATATGAGCCTGGGAGAATTCCACCAGCCTCACCCAATGACGGATCTTACCCCTTGCTGCCACAATAAGCCTGCATCACGTGGAACATACGGGAACAAAAACAAAATTTGGTTTTCTTTATATTCAGAATAACAATTAACACTGCAATGCTTTTAAACTTTCAATGATATTACTGAAATAATGTTATTTATGTTGCCCAGCAGAAGGCCTCCTTCAAGGCAGCTTTCAAGGGGACCATTCTACATAACGACCATTTACACAGATGGATATCCACTGAAGGAGGACATCACTCAACAGCAATTGGGGCTTAAAGCAACAAAATTTTCTGAGCCTGAAGTAGGACACACATAAATATAGCGTTACCACAACAGCTTTAATTAAAAATGAAAAAAAAATACAATTATTAATACAATTTTGTATTACAGTGCTCAAATTAAAAGTGCTTCCTTTTTTCTTAAATGCTATTAAAAATAAAAAATGCAACTTCAATATAAGTTGATCGAGTAGCAAAATGCAGTGTTCCAACTTTGTCCAAGTCATCATCATGGAACCGGACCAAGACATTGAGAATTCTGTCCATGTTGCGGTTTGTCAACTCGTAAACGTTCAGTGAAAACATCTGTTTTGACAGCTTGTGCGCTAAACATTACCTAATGTGACACGCAATGCCATGAGTGGATAGGTAGCTGGCCTGTGTATTTGACACGCTAAGTTTGGAGAGTGCAGTTCTGTCCTGTGAGAATGTTTTGCACAGGTCAACTAGCACTGGCGCTATCCTGAAAGACAGGTCATGTTCCACTATAAATGTACAAACGCGGACTTTATGATTGCACACACTGTCTTGGATGGATGAAGCGGCAGCAACTACAGCTCCCGGCAATATTGACGAAGAGCCTGAACACCTGCTTTGTGTGAGGGATCTGTATCAGGCCGAGACAATGCCTCTTGCCGCTTGTTCCATACTGTATTTTTTTTTTTTCAAACACACGGTGCAAAAGCAGTTACCAGTCTCGTTTAATTTGTGACAACATACGCCGAATGTTTGTCCGTCATTACCGTTTTCATCTAACCAAGCCTATTGCCATTTATTTTTCACCTCCCGTTCTATTGTGCTTGTGTCTGTGCCAACCTTCACAAGTTTCCCTTCTATGCTCCATCTATTTCAATGTATGCCAGCCTATTGTGCAGTAATCAACTGATACAGTCCCCGCAGATACTTCCTGGCACCGTCTCACAGAAGATTGAAACTAGTTGCCGATTGGATAACAGTGCTCTCGTGCCAGTACGTCGCCTAAACAGGCTTGGTTAAAACTCATCCGAAAAAACACCACATTCCGGTCTGGTATATGCTAGTAATAATTCATTCCCTGATCTAAAATCTCTGCACACCGGATTTCCGGTGTGGGTCTGGAGGTCTTTAACCCATGACAGCAATGCCACAACTGCTGCAATTCAACCCTATTACTGTCTAGTTTTGAGTCCTATACCACCCTCCTGCATTCAAGTGAGAAAATGATTGGCTTGCTTTGGATGGCCTATATTGTAATCAAGCTTGATCTCTACATCTCGGTGTTTCACTGAACAGAGAGGAGCAACTGACAGTAATCCAAAGAACAAAATCAGATAGGAGCAGTGGATTGCCTCCATTTCATTGCAGAAGGTGGCATTGGTGCCAAACAGGATCTGGCACTGTTCATCGGCGCTGTAGTACATGCCAGGCAGCTTGGCAGATGGACGGGGGGCAACGCGGCTGTGTGGGTCTGTGTGTCGCAAGCAGGCACTGGCATTTGACCTGCAGCCACAGGGGAGCACTCCACATTAGGACTGCAGGACACTTTGACCAATGGTCACTCTAACCAAGCGGACATGGACACATAAAACAAGGAAACACGGTCACTCTAACCAAGCAGACACGGTCACGTAAAACAAGGAAACATGGTCACTCTAATCAAGCAGACATGGTCATGTAAAACAAGGAAACACGGTCACTCTAACCAAGCAGACAAGGTCAAATAAAACAAGGAAACACGGTCACTCTAACCAAGCAGACAAGGTCACGTAGAACAAGGAAACAAGGTCACTCACACAAAGCAGACATGGTCATGTAAAACAAAGAAATAGACACACAAACCAAGCAAACAGGGTCAGAGACAAAACAAGCAAACTTTGTCATTTGAAACAAGGAATCATGGTAGTACAGGCCACAGGAAAAAATGCACACTCTACAGAAAATGAAGACAAGTAAACTAGAACAAACTACACAGTGACAAGGAGCAAACCTTTCATAAAGCTCTAAAAGTGTTGATGTACTCTGATGTAACATAGATGCTGTTTTCACAACAGGGTCTGGGTGGGGAGGGGAGGGGCGGGGCAGGAGGAGTGTAATAGATTTGCGTGTTTCGTCTCTTGCCTGAGAAATTTCTCCAGGTCATCACGGCTGCAGGGAGACCAGGAGAGGTCACTGGGGTTGCGACCCTTTACCCACTCCCCGGACATGATGTGGGTTTGGCTTGTGCAGGAGTCGTGGTCATCATCATGGCTCACACCCATGCTGTGGAGAGGGAGATCGATGCCAGCGCTGTTTTATGTCACATAAATAAGGGACACACTAGCCTCGAAACAGAAGCATGTCTAACCATTCAGGCAAGGCGATCTCACCTCCTGTCTCTGCCCACCATATTTTACAGCTGTTACACAGTCACGCATTCCTTCCAAAGCCAAGCAAAATCACTAACTTTCCTCAACCTGACAAACTCAGAGTTGAAAAAGTCATTGTGAACCCCTATGTAAGGCAGTGGCTCCCATTTTTAATGAAAGAAGTGTAAACATGAAAGATAAACCACATGCTGTGGGATTTCTACAGCACAGAGTATTGGGACAGAGTTTTTTCTCAGAGTAAAACAAGCTTCATGTCCTTCAGAGCGCACTGGCTTGCACCTGTGTGTTGGCTATAAAGTCTTGTGTGTCTGCAAATGTCAGTATGTGCACATATATGTGTATGGATGTATATGGTGTTTTGACCTATACATAACATGGCCACCAGCCTCACCAATGCTGGATATATCACCTATGATAGAAGCCTTATTTGGTTACATCTTGAAAATGTTTGGTGTATGTGTCTGTTTCTGAATGTGTAAAGTAGACAATAACAAAATGAAACAAAAGAAAGAACTCCAACAAAATAAAAAAAAAACACTGCTCTAAGGTAGACAGCTCACAATTCCCAAGTGACACAACAGGTTATTGAGGGACTCATCTGAGAAGCGGGGCCTGGGGTGGCCGCTCTCAGAGGGCCCATTTGATGGCAACCTGCTGGAGCCGCTCTGTCCAGACCCTTCAGCTGATGCTGAGTATCTGGTGTATTGGTTAGTTCAGTGTCCCAACACAAAAAAAAAAAAGAAAATCCCCATGTCAAAAAATAATAAATACAAAGCTCCTAGTAAGAGGCCAAAATACTCCAAAATAAAATCAACACTGTATTCCTGACAAAAAGGACACCAATCAATGCTTTGGTCCACAAAACAAAACTCAGTCCACAAACAGTAGTTACTACGTGTTCCAGTATCCAACACAAACAGGAACTCCAATCTCCCCTGACTCAGGTGAGGTCACATCCCTTTAACCTGTGCTACAGGGAAGTGGTAAGTTGGATGGAGCCAGTGCCAAAACAAAAGACAAAATTTAAAAAAAAACAAAAAACAAAAGGCAAAGCAGTGTCGGTGCGTGAGGCAAGTCATAACAGTGGGTGCATGCACATACATGTGTGCTGGGGTGAGCTGCCTCCTAAACAATTAAGCAGTCTTCCTGAATCACTGCTATGAGCCAGAACACAACAAAAATTCAGGTCAACACAATGCAGCATGTCTCCTGCAGTTTCTAATCCACCAGTCTCCATGGCCAGGAGAGAGCGCCTGAAAATCCATCTGTGCCTGTGGTAGTCATTACACGTGACCTCTGCCCCTAAAAGCAGAGTGTTTTCCAGTGTCTGACAACAGGACATAACCCTTCACTGTACTGCTCAGGGAAGGAAAGTAGCACAAAAAATGATACAATGTCTGCCTGAACTGAAGGTGGTCATGAACAGTATGAAAATAATTAATGGGTTAGTGACTTTTGGTCGTTGAAGCAGTATGAACACAGAACTCTGGAAGAGAGTATCCTCTAATCCATATTCTTGATATATTTCAGCATGATTCTGGGCATATCCCTGTACAGTACATTAAGTACAGTAAGTTTTACCAAAACCATCAGAATAGATTTAGAGAGTGTTAAAGAGGCACTGTTCTCCTATCCCCAAAAATGCTGATTGTTTTCTAGTTTTACTGGTAGTAGTATAAATGTGCCTGTTAATAATGATCCTTGGCTTCCCATTTGCAACTTCATTCATAACTGAACTCATTTCCATCAGCTGGATCCAAAGAGCTGAATTTTTTCATTGTCTGTGTAGCTGAGCTACCCAGCAGCACCTGCTTAACCCAGTCTATTAGACATAGGTGTGTGGCTGCTGCTAGGAGTTCACTGTTTTCAGCAGTTTGGCTGTGTTTTCACAAGGCTGATTTTGTTATTTGTATTATTTTAAATAAATTGACTTTTTTGTAGATTGGACTCCTTCTGTGTTTTAGGGAGAAGCATCTACCAGCTTCTTTACAGGAAGACTGAGCAAATGCAGTACACTGCCCTAAGAATCTCATCCTTCCTAGACAATTTAATTTGTAGGTGCAGCTGAAAAATTTCTTCAAAATTCAAAATGAAGGGGGTAAAAATAACATTCATATTTAAAATGAGATTGTTCTTATAACCAACTCAGAAATGTCCGTAGCTACATAAATATATTGGAAGTATTCAATACATTTATGCACTTCTTCACTAAATTTATTCAGAAGAACACAACTAATGTCTTGAATGTTACAGTCAGCATCACAGGCGCTGTGTGAGCTACTGTGCTGCAGTGCAGTCGGTGTTTTTACATAAATTTAAACATAAAATACTGATTTGACTCCCTTTAATTATTTTTGAGCATCTCCATAATAATTTGGTTCTTGGATTGCATTAGTTTTCAACAGGGTTGGGAGGGTTACTTTTAATATGTATTCCACTACAGATTACAGAATACTTGCCCTAAAATGTAATTTGTAACGTATTCCGTAGATTACTCAAGGTACGTAACGTAATCTAAATACTTTGGATTACTTTTTTTTTTAAGGATGTTCATCCGACTAAGGTTCTGAACTGTTATTTTTAGAAGGCTGTGTTCACACGTAGCATCTTTTTTGATGAAAAGAGCCAGGCTCTGGCCAGAGCATTTGTTCAAGTAAAAAAAAAAAAAAACGCTGGCAGCGTTTGTTCCAAAAAGCAGTTGAGAGCATCTTTTGTTGCCATAACAACAGTAGCATGTACAGCGATCTAGCTGGCTATACATTGTTGCAGAGCTAACGGGTTAGCTAACAGGCTAGTTTTGCTAATGACAAGCAGTAAACACAAACACTTTCCAGAAACTCCTAGGATCCGTCCAATTTGACTCCAAACGGCATCTTTATGATGAATGTTATGATACAGTTTAATTGTCATGTTGTACAGTTCACTGTGTTCAGAACCTAGCACAATTAAAGTCTCCACCGCTACCTTCTCCATTTTTGGTGGTTGTTATGGGAAACGACAGGTGTCACTACTCCGCTTGTGATTGGTCAGCCGTCAAAAAAGCGCATGACGTAAGGCGTTTTTTCTGAGAGGTTGAACTTTTTTCAACTGAAAAAAAAAAGCCCTGAGCTGCAGAAAAAACGCTCAGGACGTTTTTGAAAACACAATCTATTTCATAGGATTATTATGTAAAACAGACGCTGACAGCTTCAAGACGCTACGTGTGAACACAGCCTCACTTAGCATTGTTGTGGCTAACATTTTGGCACCCCCGTGTTAACACGAAAACATGAGTTAGAAAAGGCACAAGCCACCCTAAATACA
Source organism: Megalops atlanticus (assembly GCA_019176425.1). NCBI lineage: Eukaryota > Metazoa > Chordata > Actinopteri > Elopiformes > Megalopidae > Megalops > Megalops atlanticus. The sequence continues at coordinate 38,525,989 of CM032881.1, forward strand.
TTGTGAGTGAGAAAGGAGTAGCTTAACAATTTAATGTATAATATGCGTAGTGTAAAATTGTTGGAGTAATCGCAGTTTTGAACATATGAAATTTCACTTGTTTTGTCACTATGTATTCGTTAGCTAGTTAGCTTTAATACTATACCTACTAGCCTACTAGCTAGCTGAGTAGCTAATCCAGTGCAGCCAAACTATGTAAGATAGCTAGCTAGCGATCAATATTAGCTTAAATAATGAAAAAGAGAACTTACTTCAAGATGCTTCTTCAGGTTAGAGGTCGACTCTTTTGAAGCGGATAGCAGTTTGGTTGTTGGCTAACACAGCTTGCATTCTACTGTTATGTTGTGACCTTTGCCAAATTTGAAAGTAAATTTACTGGTCCCGGTATTTCCATGACATAAATGCGTTGCCCTGATTGCTTTCTGTCTCAGTCTCCATTCTACTGTCTTGTGAGTCAGGCAAGCTGTGCGCTTTTTCCTTTTTTTCCGTGAGGGGCATATGGGAGATATGCACCGGAGTTGCCTATCATTGGATAGATTTTCAAACCGAATAAACATTAAATGAAAAAAAGAAATTAAATGAAAAAAAAACCAATGTAATCCCTTCAGTAATCTAAATATTTTTAAAATGTAACTGTAATTTGATTACCATGAATTTAAATGGTAACTGTAACGGAATACAGTTACTCATATTTTGTTACACGTTACTCATATTTTGTTACACGTATTCCGTTACTCCGCAACCCTGGTTTTCAAGATGTGATGTAGTGATGTGCAGTTGGTGAACGAACGAATCCTTTTGAACGAATCTTTGAGGTGAACTGAGTGTACTGAATCCCTAATCTAAAAGATTAGTTCCTTCCTCTTTGCCAACATGCGCGCTGATTAGCTGGCATAGCAGCTATAACTCTCCCTCCAGTGGATATTAGAAATGCGGTCTGTCCACGAAGCAGCCTATCACAAAACTGTATCAGCAGTACGATCATGACGACAACTAGCCAATGGCTGAAATGCTAAAACTCTCGAAGCACCTCCCACTGGCCATCTCGGCACAGCTGACGATGTGGGGCAATGCAAAAGATCCAGTGACTACGAAGACTCTATACTCTACCTATTGACCTGATGAACTGTTGACAAGTTCCTCAGTTCACCAGTTCATTCGGACTCAAAGGAACTGTGAGTCCTCAGTTCACCAGTTCGTTCGGACTCAAAGGAACTGTGAGTTCTCAGTTCACCAGTTCGTTCGGACTCCAAAGATTCACTGACTATGAAGACTCGGTGACTACGTGTTGCCAGAATTGCTAGTTCTCAGTATAACAGGCTTAGGCTACATCCGCCATTGACTGTGACGATGCAAAATGAATCAGAGTGCTTCTGTTACATTATTATAGAAATAAAAAATATTATTAAATATTATTTCGCTCATCTACCTGGAATATTATTTTATATTTATCTTTTTAGCAGTAACATATTTTGGGTGCGCACAACGTATCACAGTTCTTGTTTATAACAACTACAATTTTACGTAGGCTAGACTGTATTTAATGTTGACATCACATTTCCTTTTAACGTGAATAAAGTCCTTATTAATAAATGCTGACAAATCAACATAGTAGGCTGCAAAACAAAACAGAAATGTGATGCATAAGCCTATGCATCACATTTGTAGCGTACTATGTCTACATTAACAACAAATAAAAATACGACATCGCTGACTAGGCCTACAAGTATATTAAAATGTTTGGGCAGGGTTAGTTCAAAACTTGTAAAACAAAGTTATTCACTTTGGATATAAGTGTGGCTCTTTTTTCCTCAGTGCTTTTTTTAGTTTTAGCAAATGACATTAACAATGGTACTTAGGCTATTATATGCATTAAAATGTGGGGATCTATTACCTTTTGCGGCTGCATGATTGTTTGAATAGCATGGTGCAATTTCACGTAATGAATATTACGATTTAATTATTATAAATTTCATTGACATTTGGTTTCACACGTGCTGTTTTGCTGCAGAGCAGGCTAATAATGGACATGATGTTTGGAACAATGTACAGTAACTTTTAAAATGCAATAAAACTATTAACAGATTCGTGTATGCCGCCCGACCGGATATGGAAATAAACTAATCAGTGAGTCGAAGGAACGAAAGGAACCGAATCACTAGAAAGAATCGTTTTGAACACCACTAATGTGATGCCTTCTTAGTTCTTAATGGAATCTTAGATGATGCAGGCTGTGGAATTCCCGATTTCTCAGCTGTATCTTCCACTGGTTGAAAGACTATTGTACAATTCACCTGCAGAAAGTATCTGTCTCATTTCTGCCCTGTCAACTAGTATACAGGGACAATAACGCTTTCACAATGTAAAAGCATCTCAACTAATCACATATGGCTATTAAATTCCTTGCCTTTAAGTCATCAAATTACTTGGGATGCTTAGAGTGGGAATGATTCATGCCAAAGAAAAAGAAATAAACTTCATGTGGTATATTCGCAGTATTGTAAAAATTAACTGTTAACACTGTGATGTTAAAATAAACAAAGCCTTGTCTATATCGAGGGGTTACACATGGGATCTCACTTGAGGATCAATAACAAAAGATGACCTTTGACCCTCTCTGGGAAGCATTCATAATTCCACATTGTGCATTATCTGAAGAGTTAAGAGTCAATCCAGTGTCTGTGACTGCTCATGTCCCATGCACAATTTACCTGGCTGTGAGAACACAGACCAAACACAATTCACTGCCTGAAGGAAAGTGGTAAGCAATTTTACCAAACACAAGCACCTACGTGGAATTTCATCATTTCTTCCCCTGCTGTAATAACATAAGGAAATGTCAACTCCAGAATGTGAAATCACATATTTACTTCCAGCAGGAAAATAAAAGGCCTGCACTGGGGATTTAAACCCTTCAGAACTCGAAGCATTAAAGCTTCACACATAGAATCTGTTCCATAGAGATACTGATTGGCCATGAGGATCTTCAAGGCCAGGGTGCTATAAAAATAATGCATGTGCTCCTTTTCAATTACAACTGATGGATGTACAGCATTGTGTCTTTGTACAGACATGTCTTGCTGTAATTAAAACAGAGAGCACAGGTGTACCCTTGCTACTCCCAGTTCAGTGCCATGCCTGTGTAAGTGAACCTCATGTCAAATGGTATATTTCAACTTCTGATTGACAAATTGATAATTCCACGTCATAGCATCAAATGCATACTCTTGCGGCAGATTTTACTCTCTCAGCTCACCATCCCCACAGTTTGCTTTGCAACCTGATGCCAAATGATTTTATGATCGATTCCATTCATCCCAAAAGTAACAGGTGAGACAGTCCTTACCAGTTTCTACAATGTTTTAAAACCAGTGTAGAAGATTCTCTTCCATTGTGTATGACTGGAATACCTTGTATACTTCAACAGAAGGCACTGACATCTAGGAGTATTTACAATGCTATAACATACAAACTCAACAAATTTATACTGCTGGATCTCTATGTAAAACAAGTCAAGTATCTTCCTCAAGGGAACAGTGATACCCCACACTGAGGATGTAAGCTGACAAGTTAAGTGCTATGGTCACTATACTACATAAAGGCTTATAGCTGCCTGCACCAAACAGCACAGAGTACAGTACAAAGAATATTGTTACACATCTACCATGTACTTCAAGGGCTGAGCATGACTAGCCTCACTTTTCACCAGCCCTTCACATTTTATAAATTACTACAATTCAAACTTCCATCTTTGACCTGAGTTGTACTTTGAAATTCAGTTCTGTATATAATGGTCCTTGCTGATAGGTCAGAACTTAGTAACGAAAGGATAGGCCTCTATCAAAGCCTCTTTACAGTCAGGGAAAACCCAGCATGAGCCAGTCTGGGCTCTGAATCTCACAAAGGTAAAAAAATCAAACCATGCATCTAATATGCTGGGGCTGATTACTACAAAAGAAAAACAGGGTGTTTTAACCTCAGGGTAATATTTTCTTGTTTAATGAGCATTTTGCAGAGTCAGCACAGTGGACCTTTGCCAAGCTCCGCATAACCAGAGTGAGGATCATAATCATGGTGCTGGCACAGTCAGCAACCAGGTCTTAAAACCCTGTCATTAAACCTGCTGATCCAACCGTGCAGTCGGGGGCTGGACAAAACTCACAAAACTCTGGAGGGGACTGGCCAGGCCTCAGAACCCTCAACAGTGCTAATGCCATGTGTGTCTGGAATTAGGCTGTCCACTGTTTTTCTGCTAGGGAATGATTATCATTGGCTTAGCAGACACTCCTGTGCTAGGTATCCTACATAGCTTGCATTTTTTGACATACCTGACATATGTACAGCTGGATATTTACTGAGGCAATTCAGGGGGCCCTAACAGCATGAACCAGCAATGCTCTTGTTCAAACTCAGAATCTTAACCAGGAATGCTGCCAGTGTTACATCACTGACACAAACCACAAACTGATACAGTGATTCCAATGGAAGTGACGCCAAAGGTACGTCTCTAAGGTACAGCCTGGGACCCCACTCACCTGTGGCCAAGTTCATGGGCAATGGTAAACGCCAGGTTGAGGCCATTGTCCTCTGCTAGCACACACTTCCTCAGGGCACTGCAAGTCCCACCCAGGTACGCAATTCCTGCAGGATTGATCAGGCAAGTGCATGAAAAAGGGGAGGGGGGCAGGGATGCCACAGAGCCAATATCCCAGGGGGAGGGACTAGAATCACAGATATTTCCTTTTGCTTTCCACCACAGGCTCCACAAACCACATTTTGGGCAGCAAGACCATATGCTGTCAAAGAGACTTGAGTCTTGAGTGATGTGATGATTGGTTGAATTCAGGGAGTTACACAAAGCTGATAACACAAAGTTGCTAGGGTGCTCACTCTCCTGTCACTAACCTAACACACTGTATGGTTCCTGCTCTGAAATTTCGGAGTTTCAACTTTCTCTTTTGGAAAGAGAGTAGGTCAAGATGAGGGGCCTGATCGTGGTACCACAAGTTCCCTCTGAATGTTGCCATCTTCTGAACAGGGTTACATAACTAAGAGAAGTCAATCAATCGTAATGGTATACTCCAAACCCCCAAAGCCCTCAGGATCACAATGAAACACCGTAACAGGCTGTCAAGACTGTCAATCATCAAAAAGTTAACCAATCAAAATGGTGTAGTCCTCTGCTGCCCTTTTTTTGAATTCATCAACACCAGTTTCTGGTGCAAAGCTGGATTCTGCCCAAGAACACTTAACAAAGAACAACAAACAAAAATAGCCACATGAGACATGACATAGCCCAAATGGCATTTTTATAGAGCACAGCACCATATTTGGGCTAATATAACACATATTTGGGCTTATGCAAACACAATGCATACCTCTAAACAAGTGAGTCAATTATAGAGACTAAGTTTGCTGTCTTCATTGAGGTCTCATAATATGGTGCACTTCACTCATTCAAGCTCCCTCCTAAATATTTATGTAATTTATGTAACATTTCCAGATTTCCTCACAATTCTGATAATGTTTGGATGGTCTTTACTGGTTTATTGCTTTATTCTTGTGTCTACACACTGGCTGTAACAATTTAAAGTTGTATACCCTATGATGCCACTTACAGATATTGTGGTACTATTTTCCAAAATTGTGCTACATTTCAAGGATGGTACTGTTGATTCACTCTGCAGCTAACTGCCTATCCCTGTTGAAAGTACTTTTTAAGAGTGTTTATCAGATGAGCAAATGTAAATATAGTTATTTTTGTGTCAATTGATTCTGAAGCATGTTAAAGAAAGGAAAGGAAAAAGCTTGTTTATTACCCTTGTAGCAGAGCAGACAAGTACATAGCCTCTACAGTTCAAATATGAAAATGGAATTCTGACAATCTGAATAATTTTATATGCTGACATCACTGCTTGTGACTGGACAGTGAGGTTTCATCACAAAGCCATTACGGGTGGAGCTACCATTTGCTGTCAAGCACTGACTGATATGAACCAATCAAAAATAAAAATATGGTTCTCTACAGCAAAACACTGGTATTGTTCAAATAAGTAAGTCGCTAATAAGACGTGATAGATCCACCACTTTATTTCCCTCCTAAATATATGAAGACTTGAAAATTCTCAATTCTACAAAATGAAAGCTCCCAAAGTAGAGGATTTTCCTCACATACATTGTCAATATGAATAGTCTTTTCCTTTAATTGTAAAATTATAAAATTAAAAATAATTCTGTTGATCATTGTTGCCTGGACCCAAAAAAGGAAGAGCTCTGAGGTGCAAATTAAGGGAAGCAATGCAATTATTTATTTAGATCTATTAAAATTTCAAAGAAATTAATACAGGAACAAAAACATACATTAACTACTTATGTACAAAATTCAAAGACAGCACATATAAATATGTCAGCAGTGAGGCATAGTGGTAAGGAGCAGGAGTTGTAACTGACAGGTTGCCAGTTTGATACCCTGCTGGGACACTGCTGTTGTACCCTTGGGCAAGGTACTTAACCCACAATTGCCTCAGTAAATATCCAGCTGTATAAATGGGTAAAAGTGCAACCTATGTAAGTTACTCTGGATGAGAGTGTCTGCTAAATGACAAAAAACATATACACACTTCAACCTATCCCTAGGGATGGGGGTGGGTCACTTTTTCTTTTCACCAGTTCATGTACTGTTTTAAATGTTGTGTTTAATGTATTTTTAGTAGAATTTTTAAAGAACTCATTTAAACTTTCACTTTAAATTGCCTTGAGCTTGCTTTGATTTGACTAGCAAGGCTGAGAAGATACGCTTCTGTATGAATTCAGATTCATCTTATCTTTTGTACCTTATTATTTGCTAATTTCTTTTGCTATATTCCTCCTAATATTACATAAGGTCTTTCCACTGAAAAAAATGTGAGTTTACAGGTCTTTTCAGGACAATAAGTTTACATTTTTTTCAGGACAATAAAAGAAAACATAATGACTTTTATTAAATCCATATTTTATTCTGAATAATGTTTTGAGTCTAGTAATAGGCAGTGACAGTTACACAGTGCATTTAATATAATTATTATTGTTAGTAGTAATAGCAGTAGTCATAGTAGTTGTAGTCATAGTAGCCAATGGAAGATATGAGTACGGTGACTAATTTATAGGCCAATGGTGAGAAAGTGCTGAGAAGATAGAAGATACTGGTTTAATACCACACACATCCAACAGGCACTCTCCAAACAGCATGCTCAAAGTCTGAGGCCCAGGTCTGATAGGGTGACCAGATGCAAACAGACCAAATGTGGGATGACTAGTAAGTTTGTGTGGGACAATGTGGGACATGTTACCAACGCTGAGAGGTTACCTAAAACTTTAACTGAATAAGAAACATTTGGGGACATTCTAAAATGCTTAACTTGGCTTAATGTTCCAAAACTGCGATCAATGATCACCAAATTTCTCGCTGACATCTCATGTCAGAAACACTTCCACCTGTCAAAAAAGTCAAAACTGAAATCCTATGAGTATGGACGTTATCTTACATTAAGCGTTTTCCTCTCCATTGACGCCCATTATAAGGAAAAAGCTTAACGTGGCTTAATGTCCCAAAACAGCGATCAATGATCATCAAATTTGTCTGACATCTCACATGTCAAACACTATCGACTATCAAAAAAGCAAAACTGAAATCCAGTGAAAGGGGTAACTGTTTGCGTTAACCCGTTTCTTCTCCATTGACCCATTATGGACCAAAACAGCGACGTATCAGGACTACACTTCTGTAACACGTTTCTGATCATGAACATCTTCTAGAACCAACAACCGACAATCCCATGGGTTTTTTGTGATCATTTATTTATATCATTTCAAGAAACAGGAAAACAGGGAGTAACAAAAAAGGGTGGGGAAAAACAAAAGAAAAAAAACAACAAACAATAGACACAACTATATACAAATGACAGAGTGCAGTAGACCACTAAATAACAGCAAAACTAGAATTTTACACACAATACAGGTAAGTTCATAAGCTATGTTATACGTCCACACAATTTCAATATCCTGGACATTTCATTTCAGAGCTACATTTACCACCTTTTCATATGCTAAGTCCCAGGATTCTATGGTGGCACGTCGGGCTTTACTGATGCAGGCTATAGAGCGCTCAATTTGAATAATATTCATGAAGTAATTTATCCATACTTGTTGACACAAAACACACAAAAGGATAACCTTTTTAGCAGCTGTCAACCCAGCTTGAAGTATTTTCTTTTGTATCAATGTTAAATGGAGAGAGGAGTCATCATTAAGTAAGAACACATGTGGCAGATTAGGTAATTGAGTATTTAAGATTGCAGAAAGGTGGTTTGATACCTGGAACCAAAAGTCAGATATTTCAGTACATTCCCAAAACACATGAAAGTAGGTTCCTTGATCAGAATGGCATTTTATGCATAATGAATTGGGAAGCAGCTTCATTTTGAAACATCTAAGAGGTGTGGCATAGGCCTTGTGAGCAGGTTTGAGGTGAATAAACTGATGTGCTGGGTTTTTTGAAGATATGGATATATTGCACCGAATGGTTTTCCAGTCTAATTCCACATCAAACCTCTCCATTTCTTTCTGCCATACATGGGTAACACCTAATGATTTACATGTAGTTGTTATCAAACGGGTATATATTGTCAACACCATACTCCTTGGCTGCATCTGAGGACTAATCCACTCTACCATTTCATGGGACATAAGAGGAGAAGACCACACTTTAAGTGAACTGGTGATGATTGGACCAAATCGTAAATTAGCTTTTCTTAATTTAATACCTGCAAATAATAAATCTTGTATCCTATGAGGAGAGACCAACGTTTGTTCTATCTGCCGCCATGCCACTGTGGATGAGGTATTCAGCCAAATGCTTAAGGCCCGAAGTTGGAAGGACCAATAATACAACCTGAAATCTGGGAGTACCAGGCCCCCCATCTGTTTTGGGCGTTGCAAGGTTCGAAGACGAATGCAGGGTTTTTTTTATTCCAAATAAACTTAGAGATCAATGAATTTAACTCCTCAAAAAATTTTGGAGGGATTTCTGTTGGGAGCATAAAGAATAAGAAATTAAGTCGCCCGAGAATATTCATTTTAATAACAGAGATTCTACCTTGGAGAGAGAGATGTAAAGATGACCATCTTTCCAGATCGGAACTAATTTGACTCTTTAACTTCCCATAGTTTTCCTTGAAAATGAGGGAAAGGTTGGTAGATATATGCACCCCTAGGTACACAAAAGTGTCAGTATACCATTGTACTGGTATTGTGGAAGGTAATGGTGTATTAGCTGTAGCCTGGTTCAGTGGAATTAAGCTGAATATACTCCAGTTAATTTTATACCCTGGGAACTGTCCAAACTCTGCAAACAATCCCATAATTTGAGGCAGTGAAATTAATATATCAGAAAAATATAATAAAATATTGTCTGCAAAGAGTGAAATATTATGTTGAGTTCCTCTTATTTCAATTGGTGGAATCAGAGGGTCTTGTCTTATAGCCTGGGCTAAGGGTTCTATTGAAAGACAGAAAAAAGCAGGGGAAAGTGGGCAGCGCTGTCTTGTGCACCGCTGTAAGGTTAAAGATTTAGATAACTGTGAGTCCATCTGTACTACAGCTGTGGGACCATTATAAAGAGTTTTTACCATTGCTATAAACCTAGGACCAAATCCAAAGTGCTCTAGTAGCACCCACAAATAATTCAACTCCAGCCTATCAAAGGCTTTCTCTGCATCAAGTGAGAAAACTGCTGCTTGCTGTGCATGTTCAGAGTAGTTAATAATATTAAGAATACGCCTGATGTTGTCGGATGCAAGTCTGCCTTTTAGAAAACCTGTCTGGTCGAGATTAATCAATTTCCCCAAATGAGGCTGTATTCTGGTAACAAGTATTTTAGCATATAGTTTAAGTTCAGTATTGATAAGTGACACAGGTCTATAGCTATTACACTCCTGGGGGTCTTTATTCAGCTTTAAAAGTATAGCTATTAAACCCGTGTTCTGATCTCTATGGAAAGAACCAGATTCTAGTGCAAAATTTATAGAGTCCAAAATAAGTGGGCCAACTACATCCCAGATTTCCAGAAATAATTCTGGGGGAAATCCATCAAGCCCAGGGGACTTACCTTTACTCATTGAAATAAGAGCATCTATAAGTTCTGATAAAGTTACACGTGATTCAAGGGTTTGAGCTTCAGCTACTGTCAGCCTAGGTAACTCCAATTTAGACAAAAAGGATTTTATAACTTGGGTTGAAATTATAGGTTGGGATTTATACAAGTTTGCAAAAAAAATCTTTGAATGCATGATTCATTTCTATGGGATCAGAAGTTAAACTTCCATTTGGAGCTCTAATAGTTTTTATGTTGGCTAGGGACTCACAATATTTAAGTTTTAATGCTAACAGTCTTGTGGTCCTTTCTCCATCATAATAGTATTTAGTTCTTGTACGATGAATTATAAATTCGTCTCTTGATTTCAATAATGCATTAAGATGCGCTTTCCGTTCTAACAGCAATTTGGCGACTCTGTCCGAGAAATTACGCTTTTGATCGTTTTCAAGTTTTTTAATCTGGTTTTCCAAATTCTTAATCTTTTCGTTCCGTGAGGTATTCAGGTGTGAAGCAAAAGCAATACAGTTCCCTCTTAGGAAGCATTTGGTCGTTTCCCGAAGTATCTGCCGGTTGGTAGTGGACTCTGCATTAAGATGTAGAAATTCCTTTAATTTCGGGTGAGCTGTTTAACAAACTGGTCATTATGCAAAAGCGCTGTGTTGAAACGCCATCTAGCAGCTCTCTGTGATCTAATCGAATTGAATTGTATCGCACATTGGACTGGGGCATGGTCCGACATTGTTATTGGTAAGATTAGCGTAGATAGAACACAAAGGAATAATATAATCTATTCGGGAGTAGGCTATGTGCCATGTCTATGCGACAGGAACGTGTAGTCTTTAACCAATGGATTCTTCTCCCTCCAGGCATCAATAAGATTTAAATCTTTAATAAAATTGTTGAGGTCTGTGGAAGCGGCCTCATCTCGGGAAGGCGAACGGCAGTTAGATTTGTCCAGGGTAGCATTACACACCGCATTAAAGTCTCCGCCTACAACTAACAAATATTCTAAAAAAAAATTTTAGAATAACCTAAAAAGTGACCTAAAAGTGACCGAGATATTTTTGAAAGGAAATTTGGATCGTAAACGTTAGGGGCATATACTGTTACAAAACATATTTTCACATTATTAATACTGGTTTTCACATAAGCAAAGCGTCCTAGGTCATCCGCACCAGATGTCTCCACAGTGATTACAGAAGCCAACTTCCTATCCATTAGAATGGCTACCCCTTTCGTTTTGTTAGAAGCACAGGAATATGCAATAACTTTGTAATATTTATTCTGAGCCCGATTAATTTCTGTATTCCTAAGGTGTGTTTCATGTCACAATTACACAGTGATCCTTCAGTTGTTTTAATGCTGAATGGAGGTAAGACGTGTGTTTCTTGCTCTCCAGTTAAATAATTGAAACTTATTATTTCTGAGTGTTTTTGATACATTGCTCGTTTCTGTATATCACTAGTGTTGTAACAATCCTGTCTCAAATGGACAATGTCATTCTGGCAAATTAATTAATATAACGTATCTTACGAGTTAGCTATTAGCGCGCGATTATCTTATTAGCCGCGTTGTATTGTTTTAACAGGAACGGAGAGCACATATGATGTACCAAATGCCCCATGTTGAATCAGGTATGCTAGTTTTTTTTTTTGTGATTATGATATTGGTTAATTAAAAGAGTGATCTGTCTTACTGTCTGTACAAATTGCCCACGATCCATTTTGTAATATGAACACGTGTTACTTAGAACTGTCGCTTTGCAACTGAATATGCCACTATACGATCACGAGATACATTCCATACTTAGCTATAACAAGTGTGATTTATATTGGAAGTGTATAATTTTATATTACTGTTATAATGAATAATATTATAAATTATTGCTACATTGCTGTATTAGTGCTAGCAACTTTAGATAATTCTTATGATTATAACAATGATTGTAATCCTAATATTGTATTAGTATGTATGGAGGTCTTTTGTGCTCACTTTAGTGATCCTTCAGTTGTTTTAATGCTGAATGGAGGAACGGAGAGCAGATATGATGTACCAAATACCCCATGTTGAATCAGATTAAATTGGACGGATCAGCATCCCGTCTGAGAAGTGTATCATTAACACCAAGATCAGCACAGCTCATCGAGCCATACGAGGTCTGCTACAGTTGCATGCTACGCCTTTTAGCTTCTTTTTTACAGGAGATTTTAATTCGGAATCACTCTTAGCATTATGCCCATGTGAGGCATCCATTGCCAGATTACAAAATTTTGTATTTAAACTGTGTTAAAGTCTTTAACGGATTAATTAAAACGAACTGAAGAGACGAAGGTCTCAGTCAAGTGTGCATACCGTTCAAGAGATCACCGGAAATCCAACCCCATGGGTTTTATATAAACACTGACGTTTTCATTGAAGTTTTCCCCATAGGAACTCAAATTTGGTGATCATTGGACGCTATTTTGGAACATTAAGCCACGTTAAGCCTTCTTCCTTATAATGGGCGTCAATGAAGAGGAAAACGCTTAACGTAAGATAACGTCCATACTCATAGGATTTCGGCTTTCATTTTTTGACAAGTGAAAGTGTTTATGACAAGAGATGTCTGAGAGAAATTTGGTGATCATTGATCGCTGTTTTGGGACATTAAGCCACGTTAGGCCTTGAACGTTAGTCACGTTCAGCGTTTTAGAATGTCTGAACCTTTCAGCTTGTAAACACCTATACTTTGTCCTTTAGTCAATTCCACAGTACACTAGTTAGGTCATAAAAGATACAAGCTACAGCTTTTGCTATATGAAAGATATGATGAGCACAGTGCTGTTTGTCATCCCAAAGGCACATTAATAATGCAACATAACATGTCACTGGCCCCACGTCTGCACAGGTTGATTGACGGCCATCACAGCCTCTTGATGACCGCCTTCACTGCTCTCTTCTCAGCCATTGGATGAAAGCCAGGTGTTTAGAAAAGCTTGGCTATGTTGCATTTGTATGAGCCAGGTTGCTGCTTTTGACGTAGCGCTATTAAATAGAGTAGAAACTGTGCCGCAACGGCATAAGCGGCTCATGTGCCGGGTGGGTAAAAGAACGCATCCATGTGTTCTTATTTCTGACAATTAAAAACCAATGAACCAATGATTTAAATGACCAATGAAAATGAGGGACATTATTTCAATATGTGGGATGCGGGACAAAGGGTCAAAATGCTGTGCAGTACAACGCAAAGCGGGACGCCTGGTCACCCTAGATCATGACAGACAGAGCGACTGTGCATTTAAAGAGAAGGGCCTCCAGAAGGGACAGAGAGATTGATGAGCGGTCAATATTAAAAAAAAAGAATTCTGGAAACCACCCTCCCGTCCATATGGAGAACTTTTAAATGAGTGCCCCAATCACTATCCCCAGTGTGGGACACAAATAGCTCCCCCAATACACAACAGCAGTGCAAAGACACAGATTAATACACCACAGCTGAGACAAGAGCACAGAATGCCAAACACCACTGAAACAAACTCATTAGTCATTCCATGCCCCCCGTCCCCCAAAAGCTCTTCCATGATTTAATTAAAGCCATTCTGGCTTGCCTGTATTTGTGGTTTGCAACAGCTGTCACGTTAGTGAAAGGTTTTTTGTGTGCTGCAATATTTTTACAGTAAAAAGAAAAGATGAATCTTGGTACGCTTTGATGAATGTATGCATCAGTACTCACCTACAGTATCGCACGGCTCATCTTTGTGGACACAGAAGTCTGTCCTGAAATGAAGTAAATGCAGTCATCACAGATAGGCACAAAACTTTTGTCCTGTCATAATGTAAAGTAATCATATAAATTGCCAAATCTAATTCAAGTCCTGCTAATGCTGAAACCTACAGCACCTGGCCCGACTGTCCAAATAAACCAGAACCTCACTGGAGCACACAAAGCCCAAGTCAGCAAGCCTCACAGCATGTCTCAGTCTGATTTGACCACTAGGGACACACTTGTTGATTGCTGTAACTGCTGCTACTGCTATAAAATAACAATGTAAAAAAAAAAAAACTAAACAAAAGCGTGCTCATGAGCTGGGAAATCTCCCCAACAGACCTTTAAGAAGAGTATAGGGAGAGGTACCCTACCCTGCACTAAACTGCTGGACTACTGACCTGACTGACCCTGGTGGGGGGTATTTCTTCACATATAACTTATCCATAATACAAATTAAATATCTCCAAAACTTGAAAAAAAAATCCAGGCTGCAAGGCATCACATTAATTTTGTTTCACTAAATTGGTGCACAAGTGAAACATATATAGAAATTACTAGCCGTTTTCACAAACAAAACCATAGCAGTAACTGCAATGTTTTACTGTTGTTTTCCTGCATTTCCATTAATTCACAGTAACCCCAGGGCATGGCACTCAAAACTCTATACAGACAGATGGCAGGGCTTGCCAGCCCATAATCCCACCTGCCTTTAACATTTAACTGCAAGACCTAGCAGCTGGTCACTGGTGTCAGTGAGCTGTAATTAAACCACCAGCACCACACACATAAGGAGGAGTGCTGGGCTTTATACTAGGACAGTCAGAGCATGTGGTACCGCTTTTACTAGGCAGTCAAATTGGCACAACTGCACTGTGACTGCACTGGCAGCATCTGCATTTGGGAATGTAGAACAAATACAGAATACAGAGGGAAAGTGAGAGGGACACAGAAAGTTACAGAGGTATGGTCCTATTTTACTCTCAAGGAATGAAGAGGATAGCATAAAGGGAGGGTTGGTTTAGTATACTCATGCCCTGGCAACACTGATAACTCTTGTCATGCTAAGCACAATTGGGACATTGTAAGAGAAAGTGAGTGAGACCAGGGAAGACATCAGTAAGCAAGTTCAAGGGGAGATCAGTAAGCGATATCACTAAGCAAGATGAGAGATCTGAAAAACATCAGCAGAGAGGTCAGTGGGCAGGATCAGGAAGAAGGGATCAGTGAGCGAGACGGAGAGAGATCAGTGAGCGAGTTCAAGAGAGAGATCAATGGGTGAGAGCTGGAGAGAGATCAGAAGAGCAGTAAGTAGGATGGCATCACCTAGTTATCAGCATGGCAACATCCACAGGTGGTGGGTCCTTTCCTCCAAGGACCATGTTGTTGCCCAGGTAACGGGGTCCAAACTCTTGTTGCTGCCAGTGACAGAAGCTGTCCAGGGCCTTCTCTCCATGGTGCCCTATATGCAAGCTCTCCTGAGACAAGAAAACAGGGTTGCACAGGGTGTTCACAGAAAGCAACATGCTCACATTCTTCCCTTGGCCGCACATAAAGCCATGCATACAAGGAAACTGCTGTGGCATTACTGATTAAATACAGCACCTGCATTTATCTGGTCTTAACCAGGAGAAGAATGGTGTGCAAATGTTTGGCAAAACAGACTTGTCTGGAGCGTCTTAATATGCTTATTATTGATTACAGATTCTCACAGTGATTAATCATTGAAGTAGCAAACCGATAACACAATTATAAAATATAGCTGCAAGCAGCGATGAACGGGCCCAAGCACCAAGGGTGTAGCCTCGCGTGGGTTATGGCATCATCAGATACTTTGTTATTGTTCCTCATGACTGTTTGTGACTAGTAAATGGTTGGAGAGGATACACACTCCAGACACAAATATATTCTTATGTTATACTTTCACTTGGTGAAAGCAATTCCTTCATGTTGTGTAAATTGAATCAATTTACCAGTACAGCGCACAAAACAACACAAAGACAGTTTGACCTCAGTATATTAAAGTAAAATCTAACGAGGACAAATCATGGTCATTTCACGTATCTCTTAGAGGAATACTAAAATATTTGGTATATAAGCCTTATGTCCGATTGCCAGTTGGTGGCAATAAGACAATAAATCACAATTGGCATGTGAATCTGATTTTGCCCCAAAATTGAACATACATGTGAAGTCTGGGCCAAATCAAACAATGTACAGAGGAGTTATGCCACATTTTGTGTTTGGCGCAGTAACATGTTAATTGATCGCCTCGCCACGGCAGCGCGTCAAGATATCAATAATCCCTTCGTAATTTAGCATCATGAACGTCTTGGCATCATGCTGACTAAAAATAGCTAACAAAATAGCTTGCTTATTCACAATCAGATATCAATTACTTACACACTTCTATACAATGTAATATATCTTATGTCTGCTCATGTTACACACACACACACCACCACCACCAACAACAAACTACTTACACTATTGTTTTATACTCAGTGTTACTTATTTGCACATCCTACAATTTGTTCTAGTACAGCCAGAGTATGCTGTTCTAACACTACAGGGGTTTGGTTTTC
>CM032881.1:38542950-38562128 GCA_019176425.1 Megalops atlanticus
GTTTATTTTTAATGTTGCTGAATGTTGTTTATGTTTAATGTTGAGAAATCCACATTTGCAAATAGGTCCAGCCACTGTTGTTTCCAGTGAAGATTTAGCTAGCTACTCACAGTACATTCTACAGTGCGGGATCCACTCACAACAGAGTGCATAACTGTGAAATGAAATTGGTAATTAAAAATAATGTGATGCCTGTCATCACTCCCCAGTCATCTGGCCTGACATGTTCCTAAGTAATTAGCTTGCTCTTCCTCAGACAACTGAAAACAGTGTGTGAGAGTCTCACTGTTAAGCTACTAATTGACTTGTAAACAGCAGTAAGTGAGAATAAAGTAAATGTACAGTAAAGTTGTTAAACATACGCCCATGATTTTGACATACAAGAATAAATATACATATGTGCGGCACACAAAACTTAAACTTAAAGGGAGCAGGCGTACCCGACATGGTCAGTGCCAGTTGCTCTCATAAAAACATCTCCATCTCTTCACAAGAAGGCGCAGTTCTGCTCTGTCTTTCCCTTTTCTGGGAAACCCACTTCCATTAGCCCTGGCTGTTATCGGAGTTAGCATAAACATTCACTCCATTTGCCTTGTCCCAGAATCATTTCTTTGTGCTCCTAGCTGGTGGCAGAGGGCAACTGCTCCTTTCACGTTTCTGCTGAGAGCAAAATTTTTTCTCTGAAGGCGTTCATTTCACACAATGCTGTGAGAGAAATCCCCTGCCCCCCAGCATTTTCCGGAGACCTGGGGAGTGTGGTCTCAATCCTGCTTTCAGTGCCGCTCGGCTCAAGAAATTACATGCGACACAGGAAACGTTCTCAAGGTAAAAAGCTTGCCATTCTGCTCCAGCGGCTCAATCGTTTCCCACGTCTCGGGAGATCGGGAGAGTGATGATTATGGCATTCAGCATGCAATCCAAACAAAGAAAGACCTCCTAATAAAACTGTAATTGAGACTGTGGGGAAAAAATCAAGATTATAGATTGGCGGTTCACGTGTGTTCACACATGCGCCGCCTCTTAGTGTTGTGGGGCTGTGTGGTTCAGTATTGTGAGAACAACATGGTGGGAAGGGTTTCATTTCCACAATGGCTGTTGTATTGACAGCTTATCTCCAGGAGGATGATAACTAAGGCGGGGCAAGGAGTCATGGAAGAGAGTAGATCACATTTCAGGCACAGAAACTTTAGCTGTCCATGTCCCAGGCCATCACAGGCTGTCAGATGCTCCAAGCTCGGAGACAGGTGCCATGCTAATTGAAACCTGACAGAACTGCAAAGTACAGTGAGGAATCCAATGCGAGTGAAGAAGAAATCGCAGCAGATGGTTGTGGCAGAAATAGATTAAAAAGACTATCAAAACACTGCCTCAGGCTGTGAGAAATATCTAAATGTAAAAGGAGAAAAAACAGGGCTTTACTTGGCATATTCATAATTGAAAGTCAATGAGCCTTAAAAAACTTTACCTCAGAAATAATCTTATGTATTGATTATTGATATGAGCAAAACGACCTTAAGCTGTGAATGACTGAAACCGTCTGGCACATAGGAGTGATGTGATAAGGGTCTGCTGATTTTGTGAGCATTTTTGTCTATTTGTGTGAATTTAAGCTGTGAAATGGTAACCATGATGGAAGCTGGAGTGTTTCTGCATATAATTTGGAATTATGGGAACACATTCATACACTTTTTCCCCATCAAGAGGAGGATTTTTAATCTGATTTACTAAATACAAAATTGATTTAGTTATTGCTGTTACATTAACTGAGAGGAAAAAAAGAAAAACACTTAAAAGCCATAATATTTATGAATGCTCCATCTATCATTTCTACATATGCTCTATTAGATTACTTGCAGAGCAGTGATTCCTAGAGCCAGCTGTGTTGTTCATCAGAGATGTAGCCATGGTAGCCATGGTAGGATAAACAAACAGATAAATGGACAGGCTGAAAGAGGCTGAGACGCATTCTAGGTAAGAACCCAGGACGTGAACACCCAAGAAATACACGAGCCAATCCAAGCATTAAAGTTGCACAGCATGAGGTAAATATAACACCTGCTGACTGTGGAAAGACTTGGACCCTGGAGCCAAGCGGGGGTTCAACACAAAAAGGATGTTAAAATCCGGGAGCACACAATAAAGAGAGTCCTATGACTTGAAAAAGTAAATATCATGTGGGAGGCTTGTTTTTGCCTCTGTGCTTTTGTTTCCAAAATACTCAACTTCATTAATTAGTGAAATGCTCAAACGAGATGGGGCTTGTTTCCTGTGCGACACAAATCAACACCCCACTCTCACATAATTTAAATTCAACGTACAGAAGCAGTCGGATGCCCTCCACCCGCTCCCCCAATATAAAACAAATAATCCCCGGGCTATCTGTGGTGTCTGCGTCATTATCATATTTATTTAAGGTACCCCATGACCCAGTTCGTTCTTGTGCTGTCCCGCTCGCTGTGATTGAGAGTTCCACACTTAAGAGCGGTCTCGAGGAAGCCAGGCACCAACCCAGACGGTCCGCTCAGAATTCAGAACAAAGGGTTCAGTGGGTGCTCTTCCATTTTAAAAGCCTCTCCAGGGGGAAGTGAGTACAGTGTTTGATTATTAGCGCTTCCCATGTCACGACACCCCAACGAAGGTGAGACTAGGCAACAACAAACGCGGGTGACTCCCACTCTTTTAATTGAGCATTTGCAGCTTTGTTTTGACGTTTTACTTCCGTTAGAAAAAGAGGCAGCAGACCAAAAGCAAGTCTGCATAGGATTCTTCCGTCATAAATGATTCAGTGGAAATGGCTCAGAGCTGTATTTTCCAATTTCATATGAGAGATAATGGTCTGCCCTCTTCAACCAAGCTATTTTTTTAACGTTGGACACAAACCTTATTGCAATGGGTTATTACTGACTACTGAATAATTGCAACCAGGGATTGATTGTCTAATCCCTATGAGTCTTGTTAACCAGGAATAGGGCAGTTCCTTTTTTCTAATGCAAGTGTTGTGCATTGTCTGATTGCCATGAAAATAGAGGGAAAGTAAGTTTATATTAGAAAGCAAAGCAAAATTATCTTAGTAGATATTGAGATGTCTATAGATAAAGATAGACATTTAGCAGTATACATGTAAGTTTCCATAGATTATGGGTGAAGTCCAGACACGTGTGTCTGATAAAATTTTAGGTCATGAACTGAGAAAACCACCAAGTAAGGGAAGGTAAACCCATAAATATATGTGAGAGAAAAGAAAACAGCACAAGGAATTGATGAATTATTTTTACCCACTTTCATAACATGCTAGTTTAGCATGTATTTGAAACTGGAAGTCTCATCTGTTGGGTGAATATGAAAGTGTTGGGACAGAAATTTATAGTCCATGTCTTATTTCTTCCACAATGTTCAATATACACAGCCAGGGTCTTAATCCATGCTACTTTATATAATTTTCACCCATTCAGCTTCTGTGGCATGTGGTTTCAGAGATTAAAACTGATGATAATATTCCCTTGTTCTGTCTATTGATTGTCTTACAAGGTTTTATTATGGGTAGGTGTGCGATTTTAGCACAAGAACATTTTGTAAATGTCACAGGTGGGATGTGGGTTGAAAGAAAGAAGTCATCTAAAATATACATGAAGTGCATTCCCACTAGGGTTTAGTTTGAAATTTTTTTCTCAGTGTGAACATCAAAGTTCAATTAGAATATGAACCAAAACCAAATGAATCGATACCACTTAAAAGTAGGAAACCGATCCATTTATAAAGGGCACGTTTTGTCTGGAAATGCGTGTGAGAGTGTGAGATCAGTAAAGTTGTTAAATATGAGTGTGACATCTTGGTCCCCTTTGCATGGGACAAACAACGCAGCTTTAACTTTGATATTTCTTCCAGTTGACTATTTCACAAGGTTTAAACAGACTGTGCTGTAACTCGCCAGCTTACCAACCAGCTGTTTGTTTCACTGGGTAAATTATATACTTAGTACATTAATGTGGTTTAATGTTTTGTTAAGCAAATCAGGAAAGAAGTGGTTGAAGTCAGTGGTGTTACATTGTCCATTGATAGTGCCATGATATGTGCAATTATTTGTTGTCCTGCTGTGACATAGAGAGTAGAATGTACCTCACATACAACTTGAGACTTCCAAGTTGGCAATTATTTCAGCTCCGCACATGTCAGAAATGAACACTTCACTTTTTCAAACACAAGATACTTTAAACAGAAGTTTAAAAGGCACATATCTGTGCATGTGATGTGGCAAATAAGATTTTCAATGTACCTAAGTGCATGCATGATGGAATTTTCAGGGTAATGTGAATCAAGAGAATTGTTTCTCCCCCAGATTAAACTAAACTGGAGTTTTGGCAAAGAGAATCCAGATATTTCTTGTCTTACCAATATTACACAGACGTGTTTGTATGGCCATTAGGGGTACTATCGCTTGCTGAAAGTAGCTGGTCCTAATTCCTCTGGAAGCTTCTAAAAATCTGGTACAAGAAATGTTATGCAAGCGCAAAATGTTATCACCAAAGTAGTATATATCCTGCACTTTCTGTCAAAAATGATTGATGACCCCCTCCTTGTCAGCCTGATTGAATGACAGGTCGATTTGATTGACAGTGTGTTTTGATTGACATCACGTTATGAGTGACAGGTCGTTTTGATTGAGAGGTTGGTTTGACGGTGGGAGGAGCTGTTTGCTGTCTATCTATATTTGTGAGTGTGTGTGACGGTTTAAATTTATCTTAGGATTTTATTACAAAAAAAAAAAGGCGTGATTGTAGGTTTGTGTGTTGCCCCCCGGACATGTTTGCGCCATGTGTTGACCTGTCCTGGTGTTTATAAATAGCGTTTGACCGTGGGATGGTATTCTGTGCGTTTTCGTTGTGCGACAAAGTCTAACTAGTTAGCTGTTTAAAAATGTCGGCATCCGCAGCGACAAAGAGTGTAAAGAGGGTACCACTCACCACTATTTCCGACACTGTTGGGGTCGACAAAATGACTTTTGCACCAAAAAAGAAGAAGAATTCCGTGGGTTTGATCGGGTTTCTTCAAAACGAAGGAAGCTCTGGAATACGAATGGCTGTTGTCTGATGGTCGTGTTGGCGGGTATGTTTTTGACAAAGTTGCTCGTTGTGTGAAACTGTATACCATCGAATCTGGGGAGTCGTTTACAGAGGACGTGTTGCACGTTTCATTCCCTGCTAAAGACTGGAGTTTGTTTAGAAACAAAGTTTGAGAGACCTTGAGGTCCCTGGTTTGGACAGTGTCTACAACGCAGCGTGGAACAGTGTGACACCGAAAAAAGCTACTATGTGTTTGCTAATCGTCTTGAAAAGGATCCTGATGATTACGTTTACATGTGTAGTGGCGAATACGCAATCGTGAAGGCGTGTGAAGATATAGATGTTGAGAGGCTTATGCGTGACCTAAAAGTCTTATTTCTTTGGAAAGACATGCCTGCTCTGCATGATGTTTTCAAGAAGATAGACAGTCTGTTCAAATGGTGACACATTGGACAGGCACTGTGACATCAAAATAAAACATACTGTTCAGATGCCGCGATGCTTTTGGACAGGCACTGTGACATCAAAGTAAAACTTTTTTTCAGACGTGGTCTGGGGAGTCGTTTACAGAGGTCGTGTTGCGCGTTTCATTAACTGCTAAAGACAGGTGTTTGTTTAGAAAACAAAGTTTGGAGAGACCTTGAGGTCCCTGGTTTGGGCAGCGTCTACAACGCAGCGTGGAACAGTGTGACACCGAAAAAAGCTACCATGTGTTTGCTAATCGTCTTGAAAAGGATCCTGATGATTACGTTTACATGTGTGGTGGCGAATACACAATCGTGAAGGTGTGTGAAGATCGCACGTGAAGGCGTGAGGGTGTTGAGAGGGGATTGTTGAGAGGGTTAAATGTGACCTTAAAGTTATGTTTCTTTGGAAAGACATACTTGCTCTACATGATGTATTCAAGAAGATGGTCAGGCTGTTCAAATGCTGTGATGATTTGGACAGATATTGTGACATCAAAGTAAAACTTTTTCCAGACGAGGTTTGGGGAGACGTTTACAGTGACATAAAAGCGTTTTTTTCACACGAGGTCTGAGGAGTCGTTTACAGGGGGCATAAAAAAAAAAAAAGGTGTGATCGGATGGTGTGATGCTTTTGGACATGTGCGAAATGTGTTGACCAGTCCTAATGGCTATAATTTGTGTTTGACGGGTGATTGTCACACGTTTTAGATTTATGACTTAGGATTTTATTACAAAAAGAAAAAAACGTGTGATTGTATAGGAGGTTGCCACCCAATCATGTTGTGACACATGTTGACTTGTCCTAATGGTTATAAAAACGTGCCGACCTGCGGGTAGTATGAAGGTCGTGAATCTGTGGAGGCCAACGTTTTCGTTTTATCGAGCCAAACTGTTGTCGAAGAAACTCTTGAGAAGACTACGATGGACTCCTTTACTCTGAGTAAGTTGAATTATTTGTACTTACAGAATTTAGCTTTTATCTAGATTTTACGTATGTTGTGTTACAATGTTTTCTTGAGTGATATTGTTTGATTTGTTTCGTTTAACAGGTATTTATTTGGTCTAGGTGCTGCAGAACACGATTGCATCGATGCCATCAGTGAGATTCAAGGATTCGCAGCTTGTTAGTGTCTATAATTTACCATACTTAATTTGTTTGTATGAAAAATAAAGGTTTGACCACGGTTTATCATTTCCATTAAATAAATGTTGTTATTACACCCTTTTAGTGTCAGGCGAAATTCTTGACGCCTGCATCACGTGGTCATAGCACGTCTGAGCAACCTATCGGTAAGAACATTAGGCCTACATATAGCTACAGTTCACTACATTTTTTCAAGATTAGTCATTTTCAGCGATAAACTGTAATGACACTGTTGAATACGTTTTTTTTTAGCGGCTTTGCAAAATTTGGTCCGATCCATTGTCCCAGTCACACGAGGGTTCGAGTCGCCGCAGCGGGAGGGGGGCAAGAAACTATCCAGACCGTTTGTTGGAAAGCCCTACGTTTGTCGGGCGGTAGAGCACACGGGGTGAGCTCTAAACGTAAATGTGATGAGGATAACACCACACACACGGAGGCCTGTGTTTGGCAAAACGTCCAAATCGTGGGGTGATAGTGTGATAGGTAAGAACAAATCTAATCATCGTCAATCTTAACCATTTTGATGACAAAAACTGTTTGAAAAATGAAAAAATACAGATCGTTAGCACAACTAACAATAATATTTATTACAACAAATTGCAGAAAAACGACAGCTGATGTGGCACTAGGAGATCAGCACGTGTCTGAAGCGGAAGAACCGTCAATTCAAACAGCGGACACAATTTCGGATTACATGGAGACTGGGCGGACACACAAATTAAAGATTGGGACGACACAGACCCCGGAGATCAGGAAACGACCTCAAACACAGATGTAGGAGCACCTACTGACGCGGTGTCTACGGAAACTCAATCGCGAGTTAACTTTCAAGACGTTACAGATGATCTCGAAGACGGCATATGCGGCAGTCAAGAACATGATGATAATTGTCTACCGCGGAGGTATGGTTATGTGTTTGGCAATAATTGAGGACTGTAACACGCTTATTTGAACTCCGACAGTTATCGGAGCGATTTGACAGTCAAGCGTGTGTTTTTCAGAGACACTGTATGGTTGTTGAAAAATTAGCGGGGAGTGTTGTCGGGGTAAATGATGTTTTACAGATGTTGGTTAATATTAACGATACATGGGAACGTAGATATGAGGAATTGACTAGAACGCTGAACAATCAGACGAAAGTTATCCAGGACGTTTTTACATTGTGTAAAGTGGATTGGAGGGCCTTGTCTGATGTGTTAGTTCGTCTTTCAAACATTTCGTAGCTAATGTTTGTAATCTCTTTTAAACAAATAGTGTAAATATATGTGTGAATGTTAGAGTGTTTTATTTTCTTTTATGAAATAATTTTTGTCAGACACAATTATTTTCATTAAATAACTAAAAGTTTAAAAATTGTCGAGAGTCAGAAAGTAGGACACAACTAACACTCAAACAGACAATGACACCGCCAACCAAGCGTAGAAGGTTTGGAAGCGCAGATGGTGAAAACCGGCAAGCTATTGCAGAGTTCAACAATGTCCTGCATAACATTAACACATTTTTAACTGCAGAGGGTAGCGTCCGAGAGTCAGATACAAATACAAACAGTCTCTTGACTGATGTTTCCATTTGCCATACGTCTGATGATGTCGATACTATCAATATCACGCTACAATCTCTCCAGAACGGTGCTGGTCACACCGACACGTCATCTAACCGTGGTTTAAGCGACGATGATATAGATAGATTGGTGAGAGAGGGTGGTGTTGTGGGTGATTACACGGTGGTGGCGAGGCCTCGATTTAATAGTCTGGTTTTACACAGGTTGCTAAATTTCAGGGGACGCCCGACACAGACATGGCTGCATACACAGTGTTTCTACACGATACACTGGGTGACATAGTAGAGTTTTCTAAACTCTTAGCTGGTGAAAACGGTGTTTTCAATATTACATTGAGAGGGCCTAGTCTAGCGTCGGATGTAAACGTGATGTTGTCTCCGGAAAACGTTTACGGTGTTGAGCGTTTCTTAGACGCTATTGAAAGAGTTTTACAGAGTAACACACAAATCATGGTTGATGATCGTTTGGAACTAGTAGTCTCTATAACACGGGTGGTCGCTTTCCGGATGTTGGGTTAGCATCGAGCTAATGAAGGCAATTGAAAAGGGTTATGTAGTGAGTAGGATAGACGAAGTGTGGCATTTCCCACAGAACTCTGACACTTTGTTTGTGACTATGTGAAAACATCTCTGCAGTACAAACAGGAGGCTAGTGGTTACCCAGCGCACGCTGTGACAGAGGCTGACAAGAGAGCCTATATTGACGATTACTTTGAAAAAGAGAATATTAGATTGAATCCCGAAAAATATGCATGAACCAAGCCTGGAGATCCATCAACAAGTTGTTATTAAACAGTTTATGGGGCGGTTCTCAATGAGGGAGAATTTGCCCGTGGACGGAAATGTTGACAGACCCCGAACAGTTTGCGCGATACATTTTTGGTGATGAGTATGATGTCACACACTTTTCGTTTGTCTCGGAGGATGTTGCTTTGATTCAGTGGCGTCATGCGGATGGTAAATGCGGACAAACTCGTGACATAAACGTGTTTCTCGGGCATTCAACGGCGCACGACGCTTAGAATTGTACGAACTTATGGATAAGTTGGGGGATAGATTGTTGTACAGTGACACGGACAGTGTTGTTTTTGTTTCTAAGGAGGGCGACTGGGAACCACCCCTAGGACCGTATCTAGGAGATCTGACGGATGAAATAGGTAATGGTGATTACATCACAGAATTTTGCTCGGGCGGTCCAAAGACATACGGGTATCGGACGGGTAATGGCAAAACATGCATGAAGGCAAAAGGAATCACTCTCAATGCTGAAAATTCAAAGGTAATCAAGCTAGACACATTGATTGATCTTGTTGACCATTATGTTGTGAATAGAGACTGCTCGACACATACCCCGCGCGTACGGATAACATTGTACGGAATAAAAAACAACTCACACTGAAAAACAAATCAGTCGTTAAACGTTTTAAAGTTGTGTACAACAAACGTGTCCTGCTCTCTGATTTCTCGACACTACCTTATGGGTACTGAGGAGTATGCGGATAGGTCTAATAGGGGTTTGAGAGATGTCACGGGGTTTGATTTCAGACTTCAACATCCTTTCTCTTGTGTAATAAGCGGTCCTTCAAACTCTGGGAAAACATTTTTTGTAAAGTCGTTGATTGCAAATGCTGACAAAGTGATTTCTAATAAAATTGAAAACATTGTGTACATTTATGACTGTTGGCAACCTCTTTACGACGAGTTACTGAAGATAAGGGACATCAATTTCGTTGAAGGAATACCCAGCGCTCTAGATGATGACGATCTCCTACCGGTAACCAAAATAATTTGTTAATTATTGACGACGTGATGAAGGATGCAAGTAGCAACACCCAAGTTGAAAAGGTGTTTACGCAATATGTGCACCACCGTAACCTTAGCGCCATTTACTTGGTTCAGAACTTGTTTTTCAGGGAAATCTAGCAGAACTATCAGTCTGAACACAAATTATCTATTGTTGTTTAAAAACCCGAGAGACAACAACCAGATCAGTGTTTTGGCCAGACAAATGTACCCTGGTAACACAAAGTTTTTATGGAATGCTTTAAAAACGCTACCGACAAACCTTACGGGTATATTCTGATTGATTATAAAGCGAAAACCCCAGATACATTTCGTCTCAGAACAGACCTGCTTTCAGAGTATCCGGCTGTTTATGTTCAGAAAAAGAGTTGAGGCACCAACATGTCAGCGAGGATCCATAGAAACTTGCCGCTTTTGAAACTCTTACTTAATGCTAAACCAGCACAGAGACGCGTCATTTTGCAAACAGCATCAAACGAGTTAATCTTGACCCTGTGCGAAGTGGCTCTTAACATTCTCCGTGGCACCATACCGCTTACAAATTCACAGTATAAAAAGTTGGAAAAGAAGAAAACCGAGATAAAGTTTATCGCCGATAAAAGATTGCTGTGCGTAGGAAGAAACGAGCCATTAATCAAAAGGGCGGATTCCTTATCCCACTCTTAAGCATAGCTGTTCCGTTTATAAGTAGTCTAATTGCATCGAGACAGAACTAAATTTTGATGGAGTATGCCGAGAAAATGTTTTTAGTCCCCAACGCCAGTTGGATAGATTAAAGAACGACAACGTACCCGTACCTATAAGACAGTCTGTTGAAAACGAATTGGACGCCTCTATAAAGAGTATTTTGAGTAGAAATGATTTGGATCCGCGTGAGAAAGCTAAACTGTACACGGTTTTATTGCAAAGATATCTGTCCTTGGTTAAGCAGGGGATATTGAAACCAATACTTTAACACTGTCCTTACCGCCAGACCCTTTAAACAAGGATGGTGATCAAGCTTCGCCAGGAACTCATTCTGTCGTTGTTGATGATGAACAAGATAATGTGGTTAAAGAAGTGTTGAAAAACGTGCCATCAAGAAACAGGAGGAATGCTAAATACATTTTAGATAAAATGTTGAAATCGAAAGACGTGGCTTCGTGGAGCGAATCGGGCGAATTTATTTTAAATGGTACCGTTATTCCTGGTTCTCACATATTTGATTTAGTAAAAAGTGTTACAGCGCCACAGACTGTGAATGTCAAACGCAGACCACGTGGTTGGAGCGAATTCCTGAGAGCTATTGCGACTCTAAACATACCCCTTTCCACAGTTCCAAACCGTCGTGTTAAAGATGAAATCAATTCATTTAAAAACACGGGGTCATATGGTTACGCAACACCTACAAAAAGTCCTGAAACATCCATGTTTAGATCACCTAGTTTGGACGCTGCCTCATGGTTAGACTTTTAAACACTCCTGTTGTAAAATATGGTGTAATTTCTGTCTTTTTTCAAAAGCACACTGTGAAAATGTGTTCTGTACATAGATGTTTTGCAAAATGTTAATAAATAAAAACTTTGACTCGTATAATTTGTTTGTCTTGGTTTATTCTCCATCATCGCAGTACATTACATTTGTTTATGAACATTTTCCCCATTTGTACATGTTGAACACAGTTAAACATACTAGAAACGCACACCCTGGGTTGTAATGTTTTCACAAATAACGAAACCATGTTATCATTTTTAAACAAATTATCAGAATATTTAGATATCACATCTTCATAGTCCAACCCTCTTGACATGTGATAGAGGAAAAAAACACAGTGTTCTCCACATGTGGTCGACAGAAAATCTTGAACCTGTTTTTTGAGAATTGCAGTCTTGTGCACGTGGTTCTTAAAAACTTATAGATGGATGGTGGAAACAGCTCGTGGTTTGGATTGTTTCCAAAACTGTCAAAAAAACACCCGACACGGTCCTCACTTATGTAGACGGCTAGCCAATGTTCGCCGGGAAGATCCGAACTGTGTGTGTTGATTATCACTGATGAAGGAAATTTTGTACAGGTCTTTCAGGTAACTGATCACACGCTAACACACCGAGAAAATAAGTATTTGCGGAGATTTTGTCCATAACAGTAGTTAGTTGAACGGTATTCATCGTCTCAGTAGTAATCCACCAGAACCTGTCTACGGTTGGACACTTCAATTATGCTATCAAATATGGCGTAAACTATCAAATTGATAGTATGTGGCAATGGCTGTCTGAAACGCGTTTCCAACCTTAAATTTCCAGACTTAATTAGAGATAAATGTTGATTGCATTCTTCGTCTGGTGTGAGGTTAAATGCGTAGAGTGTGTAACCGGCCAAAAAATCTTCTCTGTCTATTGCTAAAGCACGATTTTTTAGATGTCTTCCAGAGGCAAGAGCTAACTGGTAAAACTCACGCACAGCCGATCCGGTCTGATAATTGGGTTGAAGGGGTTTAGCGGGGTATTGCTGACCATCTACGTAGATGGCTAGAAATTCTAAATCATAATGTTTGAATGCAAATGGGTTCTTATTGTAAGCACCCGTAAATGCGTCGTTGTCAACCATACCTATCACAACCGTTTTGGGTAGTGTTCCTAAAAATAAATTTTCTTGGTTAGAAACACGCGTACCGGCCGGTATGGAGAAATTTTTTAGATGCACTCTATCTATCGGATATTTCGCCGTCGCTGCGAGTAATGCCTGAGCGTGACCTAACCTTACGGTCGGGGATACAGAAACTTTTTTAACAAATAAGGATGCTGTAAGAATGTTTATTTTGTAGGCTATGCCGTCATTGCGCATTAGACTGAATTCATTCTTTGATCGAGTCAATCGTATTTTAATATCAATGCCATTTAACATTAATTTTTCTTGGAAGAATATATCACTGTGGATTGGTGTCAGCAACTCCAACACCTTACTGGCGTTTGTAAACGTCGCTCTCTTTGTCAGTCCATTATTATCGCCCTCGGGGTCCGTATCATCCATATGTCGGGTGTGTCCTTATAAAAGAGTCCGGTGGAGAAAAGTGTTTCTAGGGTGTGTCGATCGTAGTTGATTAAACATTCTATGATGCTGCGATACGGATACGTGTTTGAACTTTGTGAGATTAGTCTGTCGCCCAAAGATACATCAACCTGGGAAAAAATAGTAGCACCGGGATAGTTTATCAAGCCAACAGGCGCGCCGTCGGCGATGTCTGTCCCATCTGCTTTTGTGATTTTGAGTCGTATGTACAACAGCGTATTGTTCAGATCAATATAGTCTTCACCATTCCCGCAATGAAAACTCCAAAGGTGCAGCGTCAGATATTGCTGAAATCGTTGGTACTTCTACATATATGCTTTTTTCTATTGTCGTTTGTGTCAAAGGGACAGTGAACAAGTCCAACTCTGACTTAACACACTCTTCTGACATGTCGTGTATCAGTGACATAATTAGAAGGTGGTGTTTAAATTTCTTCCGTCCGATGTACTACTACGTTTGCTTAGAAGATAGTGTTAAATTTTCTTCCGGCTGATGTGCGACTACGCTGTTTACCCCGTGACTTACTTTTGACACTGGCCGCCTCTTACGACAACTTTTGTTTTTCTTTGCGTGGGTCACGCCTCGTACCGGGCGGTCTTTTCACAGATCTGCGTGACATCACCAACATGCCGGAACCATCCTGGTTGCTGACATTGTTTCCCCGTGTCAGGACGTTACTGACTACTTCGCTAACAATGTTTTTTGCAGCACTCTTAAGATGCGGTTTAGCAATGTTGAAACCTTTTTTAAACAGTGGTACGGCCATCCGAAAAAGCCCTCGAAAAATACCGCCAATCCCGCACCATACATAGTCGGGCTACCCGCAAAACCATGCAACAGGCCTCCGGCCTGATTTTGATAATAAGCGACATAACGTTGTGGATCCAGAGCGTGTGGGTTAAACGGTTTCATCGTTTTAAAATCTGTACGCTTGTTTCACAGGTCTGAAATGAAGTTTCGCAACCACTTTACCGTACTTAAAAGGAACGTTGTAGTCTTGATCAGTCTTTACTTCTATAGCAATATCACTGATGTGCGTTTTAGACACTGGTACGTAGTGCGCTTTGTCGTATCTAATAGTGACTATCTCATTGTTTTTCCCGATATATGTACGCATCTCAATAGCGGGACAAAATAGTCACCCACAGCTTGATGCTCGATTATGTCTGTGTACACAAAAAGAGTGTAGAAGCCCCGTATATGTCTGCGGGGTGTGGCGCGTAAACCTTTTCCAGATATCTTTCCGACGTCTCCGGCCCATCACCCGAGTCAAACATTCTTGTTGTTGTATTTAACCCCAAAATTATTGCGAGTTTACCGTAGAATCTTAGTACTATGTTACGCTTTGTCTGCATATAAATTTTGTTTTTCACAGCGTCATAACCAAGTTTTGCATGGTGTTGCGCTAGGTGTAGATTAATCTCATCAACCACCCCCGTTATGTTCGGGTAATATCCTAGACGCAGCTTGTATCCAGCTGACTCATTAGAACTTTTGTTAATGAGGATAAAAGTTCCATCTTCATTGCGAAAAGTCTCCCATGTTCTTGGATACTGAAATTCAATTAAACCAACCTGCCAATCGCCTTTCAGTATTATTGGCCTGGCCAGTTTGGTTCTGTACTTGGATATCTCGTTGTCAGGATACACTGACCGAGAAGCGTTGCAGGGCAACGTTATGTAAAACCCTTCATCACCCATGGTCTTGTCTACCACAAATGAAACATAGTATGTAAAAGCATGTTTTAAAAGGGTTCTAAACGTCTACTACGTCTTCTTCATAAACCCAACTATTGAATTTTGAAGGCCAACCGAGCCATTTTACCAGAACTACGCTCTTTTTACCCATCTTCTTTCTTTCTAAAATCTTCTCAACTTTGAAAGTTTTATCCCTACCAACGTTTATTTTTTGCAGCTCTTCTTCATAAAAACAACCATCTATTATATCGCCGTCATAATCTTTCAGCTTGTAGACAGGTGGCGTTCGTGGGATGCGCTCCGATATGGTGAAAAATTCATGCGTGTAGTTTTGCTCATACCCCTTTGTAAAGGGTCCTCTCACCTTGGAAACCCTTACAGTGTCACCAGTCTTGTATTTAAACACAACATTCCTGTCATTTACATCCTTCACACCATACAAAGTTTTAAATACATTATTTTCGTTTTCACTGGTTACCTCTACAGGTCTCATCTTGATACTCCGATGGTAACTGTTGTTGTAAGCAGTGATTAAATCTTGCAAAACATCTATATATCGCTTAGAATTGACGGCCGTCAGATACCTCCACATTCTACCCTTAATTGTCCTATTGAAGCGTTCAACAACACTAGCTTTTAGTTCGCTGCCTGTGGCGAAATGGTGAATCCTGTATTTGGTCATTACATCGCGAAAATGTTTGTTAAAAAATTCTTTTCCACGGTCAGTCTGCAACTTTTTGGGGACCCTGCCATCCGTCAGTATGGATTCGAATGCTCTCGCCACCTCCGCCCCCGTCTTGTTTTTTAAAACACGTGTCCATGCGTATTTGCTAAAAACATCTATACAAGTCAGCATATATTTGAAGTTGTCATTTTCCTTCGAGTATGCGGTCATGTCAACTA
Source organism: Megalops atlanticus (assembly GCA_019176425.1). Lineage (NCBI taxonomy): Eukaryota > Metazoa > Chordata > Actinopteri > Elopiformes > Megalopidae > Megalops > Megalops atlanticus. The sequence continues at coordinate 38,558,633 of CM032881.1, forward strand.
GATCAGCTTGAAACTGTATGTCCATACCATGCACCACCACTCTATTCCTCTTATAGTTTATACGAACAGGTCTGTGAAGTGTATAGGCATCCTCTCCGGCCAACCAATCAGAAACTTGTTTGTCGGGCAATCGCACACCGGCGTCTTTGAACACAGCCTCTTTTAAACGTTTTTTACCACCAAAAGACCCGCGTTAGAGGGCGTGTAGTAAACAGATTTCAAAAGATCTGACATGATACCTACGGACTGAAAACCGGATCAAATAATGACATAAATGTTTTTGATCACCACCTTTTATTTTCAGCAAGAATACAAACTCACAAAGTGTCGAGGTAGTCTAAAAATTTAACACACACATCAACGTTTCTCTCAAGCAGAAAATCAACTAATATTTCAACCACTTTACACACATTTACTGATTCATTTTTCGACAGTTTCATTACACAAACATCTGTTATGTATGCACAAAGACATGTGATGTATCCGATGTCGAGACTCCTTTGGCACAAGTCCGTGCAAACTAAAAGATCACTTACAGTCACATGACACGGTTTGTTTGCATTTGCACATATCAGCAACAGATGGTACCACTCTTCAGACATTTTCCTGGCTATTGCCATTTGGGTTTTAAGGTTGTGCAAACGTCGAACAGCGACCGGGCGTACTGTGTTAAAATTATCGGCCTCATCAGCTATAATTTTGTATAACAATGCTGTTAATTCAAACTTCACGTTGTTTAACGACACCATTTGACAGTCCGCCCCTGCCACAGACATTACCCATGTTGACACGTGTCAACCGCTTCTTCCCCACCAACAGTCCAAAGCGTCAAAAAACAACTTGCTCGCTCTGTGGATCAACAAGTTTTTCCCTGATTTTCCTCAGTTTCTCGCAAATGTATGGTTCTTCTTCCAGTTCGTAGATAATGGTTTCCACAGAGCCGCGAATTTTTTTGTGGGTGTGGGCGTAATCCGTATGTCCCCAGAAGACGCTCGATGGATTGTAGTAACTCTGGCTTGAAAAGTTTCTGTTTTATTTCCTCGAGGTGTGATTGAAAAAGTATGCATCGGGTTCAAAGAGGCATGAATGCTGTAACTGGCTTGGGTGACTCACTTTACAGCCGAAACAACATTCCCGCAACTTTACACCAATGATGTGTTCTAGTATTAAACCGACAGCTGCCTTTATGAGTCTGAAGCCCAGCGGAGCGATACAACCATCCACATCTTCAGCAGCGTTTGGTGGTGTTGACACAGTCTCTACACCCCCTGGAGAAGACAATGCTGTTGACGATTCAGTAGGTTCGCACTCGGTAAGTAAGTCAAGTTCCTTTTCCCAGATTCTCGCACAATTCGGCAAGCCATTTGTTGTCTTCAGATGATGCTGCTTCGTTTACAAACGACATGGTTAGCCAGTGCGTCAGCAGGTGTTGAGATGAACCGTGTTGGAGCTGTCGACCTTTTTAATGCTTGTAGAGAATGGGTGGTGATTCCAAATGTACGCCCCACTGTCACACTCGAGGTCAGACCCCTGCGTCTGAAAAAGTTTTACTTTGATGCCACAGTATCTGTCCAAAGCATCACACCATTTGAACAGACTGTCTATCTTCTTGAAAACATCATGCAGAGCAGGCATGTCTTTCCAAAGAAATAAGACTTTTAGGTCACGCATAAGCCTCTCAACATCTATATCTTCACACGCCTTCACGATTGCGTATTCGCCACTACACATGTAAACGTAATCATCAGGATCCTTTTCAAGACGATTAGCAAACACATAGTAGCTTTTTTTCGGTGTCACACTGTTCCACGCTGCGTTGTAGACACTGTCCAAACCAGGGACCTCAAGGTCTCTCCAAACTTTGTTTCTAAACAAACTCCAGTCTTTAGCAGGGAATGAAACGTGCAACACGTCCTCTGTAAACGACTCCCCAGATTCGATGGTATACAGTTTCACACAACGAGCAACTTTGTCAAAACATACCCGCCAACACGACCATCAGACAACAGCCATTCGTATTCCAGAGCTTCCTTCTCGTTTTGAAGAAACCCGATCAAACCCGGAACTTCTTCTTCTTTTTGGTGCAAAAGTCATTTTGTCGACCCCAACAGTGTCGGAAATAGTGGTGAGTGGTACCCTCTTTACACTCTTTGTCGCTGCGGATGCCGACATTTTTAAACAGCTAACTAGTTAGACTTTGTCGACAACGAAAACGCACAGAATACCATCCCACGGTCAAACGCTATTTATAAACACCAGGACAGGTCAACACATGGCGCAAACATGTCCGGGGGGCAACACACAAACCTACAATCACGCCTTTTTTCTTTTGTAATAAAATCCTAAGATAAATTTAAACCGTCACACACACTCACAAATATAGATAGACAGCAAACAGCTCCTCCCACCGTCAAACCAACCTCTCAATCAAAACGACCTGTCACTCATAACGTGATGTCAATCAAAACACACTGTCAATCAAATCGACCTGTCATTCAATCAGGCTGACAAGGAGGGGGTCATCAATCATTTTTGACAGAAAGTGCAGGATATATACTACTCACCAAAAACTTTAAATAACTGACAAAGAATAATGAATCTATTTTAAAAACATGTCACTGGACACATTGCAAGCCTGGGTTTCATCCATGGTATTGATCTGCTGGTTGTAAATGTATTGCTGCTTCAGCTGGTAAAAATAATTTTAAACCATAATTGTCAGCAGTGGATTAATCATTCTCTGTACTTGGCGGTCACACATTACTTATTACTCTCTGGGGTGCAATACAGGGCAGTCCACGTCGCTTCGCTCCCATGCATTTCATATTATAATAGTGTCACCGCATGTGTCAGTAACACTATTTCCATCAGCATTAGACAAGTTGTCGGTTTTGAAGTACATTTTCAGCAATGAAAGAGCATGAATTCTCCCACTCCTTAATTAATCAGAGTGGCTTTCTGTCTAACACGCCTACCTCGTGTTTTGGCAGCCGTAGGTACTCGGTAAATATCAAAGCACAATTTGATTTCACGACTGTGAATGCGGTCGTCTTGCGGGTTAAGAGGTGGCATTTCAGGTTTGCAGAAGGACTTAATCAGAGCCCGTCAGAGAGAAGCTAAAGTGCTAAGAGCCTTCCAGGATCCGCTGTCCTGTTCCTCCCTTTGAAACTGCAGTCTTGCGCTTCAGGTTTCGACATGGTGAATCAATGTCCGGGTCACCAATTATTTTGGGTTAGCGCAGCATTCACATTATGCCCTCCAGCTAATGAGAGGCGATTCACGGCTTCTGGCCACGCAACGGTTTGTTCTTTTAATGAATGAGCCAGCCGTGGCCTGTTCCGCCATTCAGTGCAACCACCTGTAAGTCCCGTTTCATATTTCCTAATTGGTTTCTCTCAAACTGCTTATGGCATAAAACAATAAGGTATGCATGACTTTCCTTTTCTGTTGACGGTGGGTGGCGGGGTGTGTGGGGAAGGGGGTCCAAATGTCATCG